>QPMI01000236.1:0-79063 GCA_004431415.1 Cyanophora paradoxa | reverse complement strand
GAGAGGAACACGCTGAGGTCAGCGGAGAGGAACACGCGTATACGTACGTGATCGAGGCACGCCGCGCGCGCCGCTTTCTGATCGATATCGGAGCGCGCGGGTGTCGGCGGCTTAAGCTTGCGCGGCTGCAGCTGCGCTCCTCCTCTTGATGTCTGCGCGCGGTGCCGCTGCGCATGCGCCTGTACGTATACCCGCTGCGGCGACGCGCCGGCGGCCGCGGGCCGGGCCCGGCCGCGGCCCACGGCCGCTGCAGCTGCCCGTGCGCTGGCGCGCGCCCTCCCGCCGGCTCCCGGAGTCCGACGTCGACGCTGCACTACTAGCAACACTACTAGTAGTGCTGCCGCTGCAGTCCGCCGAGCCTCGAGCTCCGCCGGGCCGAGCCCTGCAGCCTGCAGGCTGCAGGCTGCAGCTACCGTACTACGGTACTATGGTAGTACCGGCGGCCGGTACTACGGTACTAGTATTATAGTAGTATACGCGTACGTAGCTATAGTGCACGTGCGCGCGCGCGCGGGCGCGCGCATGCACGTCGTCACTGTCATTGCACGTGCGCATATTTTTGCAAAAACAGAATTACCCAGTACCCGTTTCGAATGTCGTCCCCCGTTGTTTCAGCCCTATACCCCTGTAGCTGAGTCGAAATTCTTCAAGTTGATTGGCCGTTAGTTGTAAGTCGCGCCGCGATCAGCAACGCCTTAAGCTTCTGCTGCATTCGCAGGAATCGCAGCGCGCATCGCGGCGCATGCAGCGCCGCAGCAGCTAGGCACGCTGCAGCGGCTGCGCGCGATCATCGGATATCGGTCCCGGATAGCTAGCTATAGGGGACCCGGGGAACTAGAGCAGCTCCGAGCCTCGGCCGGCGACAGCGCTGAAGGCCTGGAAGCGCTGTATAGCTAGCGCGCGCGGACCGGTGCGCGCGCCGTGCCCGCCCGCGCGGCCGGCAGGCGCTCAGCGGCTGCCAGTGCGGCGAAGCACTGGGCGCGGCAGCGGCGCGCAAAGCCCTCACCGCCGGGCCGCTCGGGCGCAGCCGCAGACAACGGCTTTTTCAGGGATCCGTCCGGATCCAGGCTTGTTCGACTAGCTCTCTGCGTCCGAACATGCGCGCGACCGCGCCCGGCGGCGCACATTGCGACCGAGAGCTGGCGCGGCGCTGAAGTTAGCAACGCGCTGCTGAGGCTTTCTGTTGGCGGAGCCCGCACTTGGGGTCTTCCCAGCCCGCCGAGCGCGCAGCAATGACGGATGGCCTCCGCCAGCAATCGACGCAGGGGACGGTGCCGGCGCCGGCGAGCTCGTCGCCCGCCCCGGGCGGCAGCGGGCGCGGCGGCCGCGGGCCGGAGTCCCGCCCGCGCATGGGGTCCTACGTGTTCGTGGGCCCCGGCCCGGGCCTGCCGGGCCCGCCTTCCCTCCCCTCGTCGGTCGCTTCCGGGCTCGGCGCGGAGGCCCTGACGCCGGGCGGCGGCGGCGGCGGCGGCGGGGAGGGCGAGTGGAGCGCGAGCGCCATCGACCTGGTCCTGCCCTACGTCCCCTCCGGCCTCTTCGCCGTGGAGGGCCGGCCCTCGCCCCTCGTCGAGGGCCTCCAGGCCGGCGAGAAGGCCACTGTGGCCCGTCTCCTCGGCTCATGCGTGCGCCCGGAATGAGAGAGCGCGCGCCGGCGCTCGCACCGCCGCGGCGGGATCCCGGCTAAGCTGTACCCCCGGGCCCCGCTCCAGATCTTCATCGACGTGACGGGCTTCTCCGCCCTGGCGCGCGCCCTGACGCGCTCGGAGGGGGCCAACGCCAGCGAAAAGGTCCGTACCCCCCTCCCCCTTCCTTCCTCCCCCCCCCCCCCTCCCCCCTTCTCCTTCCCACGCCCGCCCGCTATGCCGCTCACTACCTTCGGCCGGCCCTCCCCGGGTACCCCGCAGCTCACCTCTTCCCTCAACGTGCGTCTGCTTTGTGCGTCCGGCGCCTCCCAGCGGCCTAACCCGCCCCCCCCCCCCCCCTCCCCCCCCCCCCCATTCGCCGCAGGATTACTTCCTGCAGCTCGTCCGGCGTGCGTACCCTCCCCCTCCCCTCCCCGCCCCACCCCTCCCCCCCACCTCCTCCCCTCCACTCACCCCCCTTTCCCCCCTTCCCACCGCTGACCCCCGCCGTGCCGCAGGCCTCCACTCCCGCCGGGCGGAAGTTCTCTTCTTCGCCGGCGACGCCGTCGTAGCCTTCATACCCGTCTCCGAAGCCATCGACCTCCGCGCCACGGTACCCCCCTTTCTTAGCGGCTCGCCCGTCTCCTCGTACCCCCCTGACTGTCCTACTCGCAGACCCGACTGGCCCTCGACGTCCGCACCCGCCCGTGCCGCCGTACCCCTGGCTCCTTCCCCGCTGACGCTCTACCCCCCCCCCCCCCCCCGGCTCCCCCCACTCCCCTCAGGCCGCACTCGACATCCGATCGATCTCTTTTACGCGCAACGGGTTCCGGCTCACCGCGCACACATCGATAGGTGCGGATCGCCGAATCAGAACGAGCGCGCCCGCTTCCAGATCCGATGTCCGACCGACGCGTACCCCCCGCAGGCTCTGGCGAGATGCAGGCGTACATGCTACAGGGCGGCGGCTCCGAGGGCGCCGCCCAGGCCGTGTTCACGGGGGATCTGATCCGCCAAGGCTCGTCCCCCCTACTACCCCCCCCCCCCCCCCCCCCCCCCTCCTTTCGTGAAACTTCGTTCGGGGCAGCGTGCGAGGCGATGCAGGCGAGCAAGGACGACGAGATCGTCCTCTCCGAGTGCGTCGTACCCGTGCATGTCTCTCCACGAGATCTAGATCTGGAGATCGCGGCGGTCCGAGAGATCTAGAGATCCATGAGATCCATCTAGAGAGGCGGTCCCTAGAGATCCATTAGATCTAGATCTAGAGATCTAGGCCCGCGCGCCGTGCCGCGGCCGGCCTGCAGCTGACGCCCCCCGCCCCCGCCCCCGCGGCGCAGCACGGCGTTCGCGCTGCTGGAGTCGCTCTGCGTGGCGGAGGCCATCGCCCCGCGGGGAGCGCGCCGTACCCCCGTCCACCGCCTCGTCTCCGCCCCCCACAAGGTCCGCGCCCGTACCCCTGCCTGGAGGCTCTATTTAGGTGGACCGTCTGATCTAAATCTACGCCGGCGAAGACGCCAACGAGAGCGCTCTTTGTTCTCTGTTCTGAAGCCGCCGGCGCCGCGCAGCCGCTCTCGCGGTCGCTGGCGGAGGCGGCGGTGGGGGGCGAGCACGCCAGCGCCGCCTGCGCGTGCGGGGCGGCGCGGGCGCGCGACGCGGCGGAGGCGGCGGCGACGCTCGCGCCATTCTCGCGCGAACTCTCCGCCATGGCGCCCGGTGCTTTCCCCCTCAGTTCAGCAAGTAGCAAGGAGCTTAATACGCTTATAACTAAGAACTGCTCGAAGCTTAAGAGAGAAGCTAAGCGAGAAGCTCAAGAAGCTTGAGCAAGAAGCTTCTTGAGAACTTATCGAAGCTAAAGGAGCTCACGCCGCGACCTTCCCGGAGTCCCCCTTCTCTCCCCCTCTCCTTCTGAAAAGCCCCCCGGGCCCGCAGCGGCGGTGACGCGCTCGAGGGGGAACGCCTTCTGGGCGGCCGACATTCGGAACGTCTTCGTCGTCTTCTGCAGCTTCCCCGTGCGATCCGTTATTTCGATTCGATTCGGCTCTAGATTCGCGAAGCTGACTGACGCGCCTCTTCTATCTATCGCACCCCAGGAGCTGGACGTGGCGCGGAGCGGCGGGCAGAGGTCGCGGCTGCCGGGGATGCCCGAGCCCCTCGACGCGACCCGATCGCCATCGGTGCCCGGCGCCTCCGCCCATCGCCCATCGCCTCCGCCTCCGCTCACCGCTCGCTGGCGCGCGCACACACACACACACACAGACGGAACGAGGGGACCCGGAGCGCGAGGAGGCGAACGAGGAGGACGCGGCTGCCGGCGACGGGACGGGGCGGCACGCCGAGCGCTTCGGGCAGGTCCGCCCGAGATTCGAGCCTGGAGCCCGAGCGGGGAAGGCCGCCGCGCCGCTTCCCGCTCGCTCGCTTTCTGTTCTGAGCCGCTCCGGCCCGGCCCCCGACTCAGGTCTTCCGCGCGGTGCACCGCGTGGCGAGGGAGTTTGGCGGCTCCTGCAACAAGATCTTCGTCGACGACAAGGTCTCTCCAGCCCGCCCCTCGAATCCTGATCGGATAATCTGCTTCCTCTGCTTCTGCTTCCTCTTGGTTTACTAACTGCGAGCGTCGGCAGGGCGCGTCGGCGCTGATCGGCTTCGGGCTGCCGCTCTTCAGCCACGAGGACGACGCGGAGCGCGCCTGCCGCGCCGCCCTCGCCCTCGAGGCCTGGTTCGGCTCCAGCTCGGCCCCCTTTGCCTGCGGGGTGCGCATGCGCGGGAAGCCGCGGCCGTGGCCGCGAACGATAGTGAGATTGGTCAAGCTCACTTCGGATCCTGGGGCTCGGGCCAGATCGCGGGGGGCCGGATCTTCTGCGGGAGCCTCGGCGCCCCGTGCCGGCGCGAGTACGCATGGATCGGGTCCGTTCCTTATCCGCTTCGGCGCTGATGCTCGAGCTAGCTGAAGCTTATAGGAGCTTACTACAAGAGCTCATGGACGGTTCCTTATCGCTTCGCTCGCGCTCGCAGGGACGCGGTGATCAAGGCGGCGCGCATCATGACGCACGCGCGCGGCGAGATCGGCGTCGGCTTCCGCGACGACCAGGCGCGCCCGTCCCCTTAGCTTTGGCCTTGCGGCTTTAATTTCCTTCCTTCCTTCGCCTGTGACGCCCGAACCCGCCGCGCAGCTGCACGCGGGGGACCCGGGCGCCGGCGGCCCCTGGCCGCGCAGGGTGCGCCCACAGCCAGCCAGCTAGCTAGCTAGCCCCACCCCACCCCAAGGAAAACACCCGCATCCGCGGCCGCTCGTTGTCCCGGCGTCTGGTCGCGGCCGCCAATATTAATTATGCGCGCGGCGCGCGCGCAGGGGCGGCGCCGCTCGTCGACGCGGCTCGTGCGCGGGCAGCTCGTCCTCGTCGACCAGGTCCGCTTTAATTGAATTTTACGGCCCTTTTCAAGGGTCATATCCTAGACTAGATCTAGGTCTCTAGCTTAGGCTTTTCTCGGCTTTCTTCCGTCTCAGCGACTCGACGACTCAGCGAGTTCGCGATCAACAAAACAATAACAAGGGCCAGATCTAGACTCGATCTTCGTCTTAGGCCTCTTGTCCTCGTCCTTGACCTTCTCCCGACTCCGCATGCGCGCAGAGCGTCGTCTCGGCGATCTCGGAGCGCGGCGTCTCGACGAACCTCGAGTTCGAGGACGCCGGCGAGATCAAGGCGAAGGTGCTTATAATTTTAGGATCATAATATAGCTTAGCTGAGTATCTAAGTGGGTTCGAGTTCTGCTAGCTAACTGACTGTTGGCTTTGATCACCAGGGCTTCGTGGAGTCGGTGGCGATCTTCTGCCCGAAGCAGTGCGCAGAGGCGAGGCAGCTGCGGCCGGCGGCGACGCCGGCGGCGGGGGCGGCGGCGGCGGCGACAGCCTTCGGGACCGACTCCGGCGCGGGAGCGGGAGCGGGAGCGGGAGCGGGAGCGGGAGCGGCGGGGCCGCCCGAGTCGTTCGGAGGGGCTGTGCCGGCCGCGGCCCCGGGGCGCGTGTCGCTCCTCACCGCCCAGCAGAGCACCGCCGCCTGCATCGGGCGGTGCGCACTCTGACAAAAGAGAGACGAGATACAAAGCTCGTGACCGCCGCCTCTTCTTGTCTCGTGCAGGGAGGGGGAGCTGGAGACGGCGCTCAAGGCGGTGGGGCGGACGATTGCCGGGGCGCCCACCACGCTCATCGTCGAGGGTGCGATCCGATGATCCGCTTTTTGGGGGTCGCCGCGTCGAGCTAAAGACCCTGAAGTCGTTGGACCGCCGTTTGTCTATAAGCGGTTAGATCGCCCTCGAGCCAGAGATCCAGCCCTAGATTCCTAGAGAGATCAAGGCCTTGCTACCGCGCCCCCGCTCCCGAGCTCGGCCTACTTGCGCCGGCGCCCAGGCCTCGGCCTGCCCGTCTCCCCTGGTCCTCTTTAAGAGCCCCCCGCTCCTGAGCGCTGCTCGCTGGCTCCGCTGCTCGCCGCTAGCGCTGACCGCGTGGGGGCCGGCCGCCCGGCGGCGGGGGGGCGCAGGGGACGCGGGGTACGGCAAGACGCTTTTCCTCCGGGAGGTGCGGCGGGCGCGCGGGGCGCGGGGCGTGGGGCGCGGGGACGGCCGGCCGGCTGTCTATACGCCGCCCTTTCCGCCGCCCCTCTCACTCACTTCCCTCGCCTCCCGCTGCCCTTCAGGTGCAGCGGGCGTGCGGGGCGCGGGGCGTCGGCGTCCTCCGCTTCCACCCCTCGACCTACGAGGAGGCCACCCCGCTCTGGGCCTGCAGGTGCGGGAGATCTAGAGAAGAAGAAGACACTCTCAGAAAGAGCGAGCCTTCGAAGAAGATCTAGATCTAGAGGATCTTAGAGGATCTTAGAAGATCTAGAGCACCTAGAAAGAGGCCACCCCCCTCTGGGCCTGCAGGTGCGGCCCCAGATCTGAGAGACGGGAGGCATAGCATTGGTCTAGAGAAGTACTAGTCTAGTTCAAGAGAGTTCTTGCCTCCTCTTGTTCTTGCGGATTCCGTCTGAAGCGGATGATGATATCGATCCGGATCCCCTGCCCTCTACCCACTCTTGTTCTGCGCGCTCGAATTCTCTCGCCGACGCGGGGGCCCGGCCCGGGGCGCAGGGGCCTGCTCTCCCCGGTGCTGGACGTCAGCTCGGAGGAGGCGATGCGGGCGGTGCGCCCGCGCCCGCGCCCAGCCCCGATGAATAGAAAGATATTTAAAGGGCGAAGCTATCGTGCACGTCCTCTTTATAATCTTCGCGCCGAGGCTGCCCTCGACCTGTTCATTTGATCATGACGTCGAGTTTGAGCCTTTGTTCTTAGAGAATGATTATAGCTGATTCTGCATGCTTACTCTCTTTATTTATTCTTCTTCGTTTCTCTTTTTCAATTCCAACCTGATCGTGCCGGTGCCGGCGCCGATGGTCGGGCAGGACGGGGAGAAGCGGGGCCTGCTCGGCGCGGACGACGCGTCGCTCCTGTGGCGGAGCCTCTTTCCCTCCACCCGCCCCGGCGCCCCGGGCGCCCACACCGGTGCGCTGTCCGATCATGACTTCTAGCTATAGCTATAGATCTGGATCTAATTGGCCGTCGGAGCTCCCTTCCCGTCCTTCTTGCGGATTCCGTTTGAAGCGGATGATCGGTGATCCCTTGCGCTCTGCTCACTCTCGTTCTACGCTCTTTTCTTTGCAGCAGGTGGGAGCGGCCCGGCGGGGCATGACGGGAGCACGTACCGCGGGCGCGCCGGGTCGCCCGCCGGCCTGTCCCAGTCGGCGCTGGCGAACCAGGAGATGCTCCAGGTCCGTCCGCGAAAACAAATGAAATGGTTTTAGAAGCTTGAATATCGGTTCTGACGAGCTTTAATATAGGAGAGCACGTACAAGGGCGGGTCGCTGCCCATGCTGCGCTCGCGCCGGGTCCTGCAGGTGGCCGAGGCCCTTTGCCGGTGACTCTTACAATTTCTCCGTTCGGCCTCGATCGAAATCTGACGACGCTTTCTTTCTTTTCTTGAAGGTACGTGGAGGCCCTGCAGCAGACGGGCATGGACGGGTCGCACCCGCTGGCGGCAGGGGCCGGGGCCGGGCCCGGGTCCGGCGGCTCGCTGGCGGCCCCGCCGGCGCCCGGCGGGGCGGCGGCCCGGCGCCACTCGCGCACGCGGCGGCAGCCCCTCGCCATCCTCATCGACGACGCCCAGGTCCGAGTTCGAATCCCGCGGCGTCCATTCAGCTCTTAGAAGAAAACACGCTGAAGCGTCGACTTGCAGTTCCTCGACTCGCTCAGCTGGACCGTGCTTCGCCACATCCGCGAGAGCTGCAGGAGGATCCTGGTGCGCCCTCGCGATCGCGCCCCTCGCGCGCGCGCGTGCCGACTCCCGCTCACACTACTCTTCGCCCTCGCCTCCAGATCGTGGTGGCCTCCCGCCCGATGGCGTCCCCTCCCACGGACTACCTCGTGCTCTCCGGCCAGGCCCAGGACCTGGTCCGCCCGCCCGGCCTGGGCGTAAGCTGCGGCTTGGCGCGCAGGTCTTGAGCGCGGCTCGGCTCGCAGGTCTTGACCGCGGTGGACCACGGGCGCTCGAGCAGCCCCCTGCGGGCGTCGCATGCCCCCGGCGTGTCTCTTCGGGTCGACGAGAGGTCGGCCCGCGCCCGCCCTCCCCCTTTCCTCTTCTCCGTTCGCGATTTTCTTCCGTGCGGCTAAAAGCTCCGCTCCGCAGCTCGGACCCGGGGGAAGTTCTCAGCCGCCACCCCTCCGAGGTCCTTTCTCGATGATCTTCCTTACGTCTTGATTTGATCTTGCCCGGCCGATCCTTGGGTTGCGGGCAGGTGGCGCCGCCGCTGCTGCACCCCGAGGTGGTGGAGGCGCCGCTGGTGGTCGTGCGGGTCCGGCTGGGGCCCCTCGGCCAGGAGGCCGCCCGCTCCCTCGTCGCTGTGCGCCCGCCGGCTCGGCCGGGAGATAGATAGCCCTAGGTGGCATAGGCTCGCTCGGTAGGATAGAGGCGAGGGAACTGGGCCGCCGCTTCTTGAACGGAAGCACGCCTAGCTAGCGCCCCCGGATCCGCCACGCCCCGCTCCCAGCTGGGGACCTAGTTCCCTTCCTCGGCTCGGCCCGCGGTCGGAGCTTCCGGCGGATGTGATCGATCACGTCTGACGGTCGCGCCGGGTCCCTCGCTCCGCAGACCCTCTCGGCGCAGCTCCACATCGAGTGGACGCCCGTGCGCGGCTTTGATTCGCTTCTTCTTCCGCGGCTCCAGCTCCTCCACTTTTCTCCTCTGAGCGCCCGCCCCGCAGGAAGAGTTCGACGCGGCGCTCAAGAAGGCGGGGGGCGTCCCCCTGTTCGGTGCGCACAGCCCGGCCCCCTCGCGCCCCGCCCGCCCGGTCTTACACTGTGCGCGACGCGTTTGTGCGCGCAGTCGTCGAGCTGTGCCGGCAGCGGAGCCTCGGGGTCGACTCGATCGGGGACACCATCCAGCAACTCATCCTCAGCCGCATCGACCAGCTCCCCTCCCAGACCCAGGTCCCCAGCGAACAAACAGCCTGCTCGTCCCTCCGTTAACGCTTCTTTCTTTGTTATATTAATTAACGTTCTTGTTAAGGCCGTCCTCAATCTATCCCCCTCCCAATATCAGCATGTCCCTCTGTTAACGTTTCCACTCCGCCAACTCTGTTTCCTCGCTCTCCCCAGGCTGTGCTGAAGCTGGCGGCGGTGATCGGGACGCGGTTCAGCGCGGGGGCCATCCGCGCGGTCGACCCGACGCGCATGGAGCTCCGCGCCGTCGTCATCGCGCTCCGGCAGCTCGTCCGCGCCGACCTCATCAAGGTCCGCGAGCTTTGTTATTTGGTTCCGGTTGGGCGGGGTCGGCCGTGCCAGGCCTAGTACCTGGCGAGGGAACGAAGCCCCGCGGCCATGCCGCTTTTATGGTTTCAGTTCTGGTTTAGTTATTCGTTATTATGGGCTCTAGATCTTTAGAATAGCGGCCATGCCGCTCACCTAAGCCACCTTAGGCTATCTCTCAGCTGCAGCCTGCAGCCTGCAGCCTGCTGATCGCCGGCAGAAGGGCGCCGAGGATGACGACGACGACGAAGAAGAAGAAGAAGGGGAGGAGGGCGGGGACGCGGTGGAGCCGCTGGGCGCGGGCCACGGCCGCGCCCACCACGGCCACGCCCACGGCCTCCTCGACGAGGACGAGGTCCGCGAGTTTGTTTGTTTGTTTGTGTACATATAGATCTGCACGCCTTTCTTTGTTATGGCTCGCTTGCTTTTGTTTCCTGTTTCCTGTTTATGTCCTCAGATCTAGAGGGCGTGCCCCATGCAAGCTTTGAATTCGAATTCCCCGCCGCGCGTGCGCGTGCACCCCTCTGACGGAGGCCGGGCCGGGCCGGACAGGACGAGCACGCGACGTGGCCCGACCCGTCGTTCCAGTTCGACTTCACGCACGTCCTCGTCAAGGTCAGATTAGATCATGTCGGATCTGAGTCGATCTGAGCCGATCTGAGGCGTTCTGAGCTGACCTAATTTTCCACCAGGAATCCATCTACAACTCGATGGCGGAGGCGCACCGGCGGGACGCGCACCGCCGCGCGGCCGCCTGGCTCGAGGCCGACGCCACCTGCAGCCCCTCCCTCCTCGCGTGCGCCCGGACCAGCGATCTCCAATCTAGAGCGCGCGGGTGGATTTCCGCGCTCGCGCCCCAGACAGTATTCTGAAGGGCCGAAAGACCTGACGTTAGTATCCCTTAGCCTCCTGTAGCTCATCGTCGAGCCCCACTCTCTCTTATTCGCCCCGCCCCGCCCCAGACAGTGTGTTAGAAAGGGGCGAAGTGGCGTCACTAGCCCCTCCTGTAGTTTACCTCTCGGGCTCTCCGCTCTCTTTTGCCCCGCCCCGCTTCCGCCCCCGTCTCACCGTGACGCGTCAGGCTGCACTGGAAGGCGGCCGGCGACTCGGCGATGACGATTGAGTACCTCGAGCGGGCCGGCACCGTCGCCTACCAGTGAGCGAGGGCCCCGCCGCTAAGACGAGCCCGCCGTCCTAAACAACGGAACCCGCACTGCCGCAGGAGCAACGCGCTGCCCGAGGCGCGCCGGCTCTACTCGGAGCTCGCCGAGGCGGTGCGCTCGTGTGCTTGGGGCTCTAGATCTTCTTGTGTGGGCTGTTACCTGATAGAAAGATGTCAGCACTCAAATTATATCGCTCCGTTTCAGATTTACTGTTAGCTGTCTATCGATATCAGACAGATATTTCGGCGTCGCTGACATTTGGCCGGGCACACAGGCGAAGCGGGCGATCCCGGGGGCGCCTCCGCCGGAGCGCGAGCGGCTGCAGCTCCTCACGGCCCTCGCCACGCGCACCATCGCCTTCATCGAGTGCGGTCCCTAAGAATCCAACCGCTACCCGTTTGCTCGTACTAAAACCTTCTCCGCGCAGCTTCTCGATGGGGCGCCTGGAGAGCGCCAAGACGCTGGCCGTGCGCCCGCGCCGCTCCACGACGCTCTGTTGCCGGCGCCGTGCCACCGGCCCGGCTCACTCGAGACCCGCGCGCTCTCCGCAGGCGACCTGCCTCCGGATGCTCGGCACGTCGCCGCCGGTGGCGGGGAACAGCTTCATGGGCACCGCGAGTGAGTCTTTTGCGCATTTCTTATGCGCTCGCTTCGCAGCTCGCTGCCGAACGTTGAATTTATCAATTGTTTGATTTTCACCTTAATCCATCCAGAGGCGCACGTGCACCTGATGACGTTCCTCCTGCGGAACCCGCGCTTCACGTCGGAGCCCGTGGGACCCGGCCCGCGCCCGGGGGCCTCCGCCTCCGCATCCGCCTCCGCCTCCGGACCCGCCGACGCTGGCGGCGCCGGCGGCGGCGGCGCCCTGCCGCCGCCCTCCCCGCGGGACGAGATGCAGGTCGCCAGACTGGAGTGCCTCCTCCTGTTCGCCTGGTGCTTTCTTTCTTTTCTTAAACGAAAGATTAGATTGAAAAAGCTAACGAACGGGCGCCCGGTCTCAGGGTGAACATGAGCGACGGCGGCGCGGCGGACGGCTCGCCGTCGCCCGCCGAGCGCCTTCGGGCGGCGCGCTCGGCGCTCCTCAAGGCGACTGATCTCGTGTACGCGAGCAGCGCCAAGGTGCCCCGGCCCCCTCTATCTAGATCTAGAGCTCGGTTAGATTTTTCCCTTTGATCGTCATCGTCGCCTGACGGGCCGCCATCGCATCGCAGAGTCTGCACGTCGCTCACGCGCGGGTCCTTGCCAACCTCTCGGGCATGCTCAGCAGTGCGCGCTTGCGCGCCCGCCCGCCTCGTCTCCAAACGTGTGCCGGCCCGCGGCCCCTCACCGCCCGCGCTCCAGCGCTGGGGTTCAAGCGCCACGCCTCGCGCATGCTGAACCTCTCCTACTCGCTGGCGGACAAGGTGCGCGTGCCCGCGCCCTCTGCGGTGCGTTCGTCGCCTCCTGCGCTTGACTCGCGCGCGTACCTTCTCTAGCTCGACGACGACCTCGCCCGCGCCTCCGCCTGCTTCGACCACGCCACTCAGGTGCCGACCCGACCCGCTCTCCTACAAGAAGGCGCCAACGTCAACAATGCGTGTCGTTCGCTGCGATCGACCCGTGCGCGCAGCTGGCGACGGAGGGGCGGATGCAGGAGGCGGCGCACAAGTTCGAGGCGGCTACCGTCTACCAGGTCCGCCCGCCCCCCGCCCGCCCGGCTCGGCTCGGCTCGGCTCTGCTCGGCTTTGCTCGGGTCTGCTCGGCTTTGCGCCAACGTTGAGGCCGCCTGCGCACACGCAGCGGGGCCACGCCTTCGCGGTGGACTCGCTCCTCGCAGAGGCCCTCTGCCTCCTCCTCCTCGTGCGCCCCGGCCCGCCCGCCCGCGACCCGCCCCAGAGCAAGAAGCCTTGCTGTCCGCGCCACCCTTTACGGATTAGAAAGAAAGAAAGAAACGCTTGCTGTCCTGCGCTTAGAAAGCCTCGATGCTTAATCTGATTTGTTTGGCTGGCGTTTGCTGCCACGCTGCGTCTCACCGTCCGCCGCCCCGTCTGCTCGCAGGGCCAGTTTGAGGGCGCTCAGGCCGTTAGCCAGCGCGCCCTCGCCGCCTCCAAGGTACGCCGATATATATCGACCCCGCCGTCCCAAGCAACAAGCGCCCAACGCCCCCGCCCGCCCGCCGCAGGCGAGCGGGAACGAGGCGGTGGCGCTGGTGCACGAGGTCATCGCCGGCTTCGCCGCGTTCCTCCGCGGCACGGACGAGCAGGTGCCACTGCAACGACGACAATTAGCGACAGTCTCTTATAATTAAATGAGCAGCATCGCAAGGCTCTCTAAAATAGTTTGAGTATTAGTCCGCGCGCGCGGCGCGGCGCTCAGTAACAGTCTCGTCTAAAAAGCAGACTCAAGTCGTAGAATAGGCTCAGACGCCAGCTCCATCCTTTCGTTGCCTGACAGGGCGGCGCCCGCGCGCCCGCAGGTCGACCTCGCGCTCGAGCGCATCGCTGCGGTCCGTCCGCGCTCCTCTTGAGCTTTCTGTCTGTTCAATGCCGCCCCCGCTCACCGCGGGGCGCCCGCCGACCGGCAGTTCCACATGCGGCACGGGCGGTTCGCGCAGCAGCGGTCCCCCGGCTCCGTGCGGGGCCGCTGGCCGGCGGACGCCCTCGCGCGCCTCCTGCGGGGCCTCCACGCGTGGCGCACCCACCGCGACCCCGAGGTACGCATCCGCTTCGAAATCGCTGTTTAAATTCGCCAAACTAAACGAAATAAATGAGCGGTTTGAGCGGTTTAAATTTGCCAATTGCTGATCCGCTAATTGCTGTTTAAATTTGCCAAACTAAACAAACGAGCCGCCCAAGCTACAGGGAGGTTTAGCAGTTCGCTAAACCAAACTATCCGCGCTGAGCTGAGCGCGTCCTTGGGAGCCCAAACGGAACTAAGAGAGAGGACGAACGAGACTTGAGCGCCGTTCCGCCCGTCCCGTCCCGTAACACGCAAGGCTCGCAGGGGATGGCGGCGGCGGTGTCGGATGCGGTGGTGCAGTGGAAGCGCGACATCGAGACGTTCAGCTGGTGCGTTCAGCCTACACACCGCCACACCTAAGCCAACTTAGGCGATCGCTCAAAGACTCATCAAAACCTTTCTCAGGTTCCACGTCCTGGTCGCGTTCCTCGTAGTGGACTTTGCCCAGTGGCAAGCGACGTCCCTCCGGCTGCGCCGGCCGCAGCCGCAGCAGCTGTCGGAGCAGCCGCAGCCGCCGGCGCGCGCCGAGTCGGGCCCGCCGCTGCTCTACTCTTCCTCGACGATCGTGAACTCGAACTCGCGGCGCGACTCGGCCGGGTCCCTCCACAGCGCCCTGCCCAGCTCCGGGTCCCCGTCGCCTTCCAAGGTCCGAAATCCTTTGCAAGAGTGCACATCTTTGGGCTTTGCGCAGCGATTCGATGAGCTTCGGCACAGTTCGTGGCGCGGCCCCTCGCGTCGGTCTACTCGGACATGGACGCCGCCGGGACGGACCGGTACCCCCCCTCGGAGGCCGGCATCGCCGGCCTCGCGCGCGGCAACTCGAGGGGGCCCCTCCGCCTCTCGTGGCCTTCGGCGCTGGGCGCCTTCCAGAGGAAGCGGACGGCGGAGCAGAGCGCGGCGGCCGCGTCGGCCGGCAGCCGGCGCGCCGCGACGCGGGCGGCGGCGACCGCCGAGGCGGCCGTGCGGCTGCTGGAGGAGACGTGCAAGCGGAGCGTGCCCGCCCTCCAGCCGCTCCTCCTCCTGGCGCGGGCCGAGGCGGCGGCGACGCCGGCGCGGGCGCTGGAGGCCCTCCGGGCGGCCCGCCAGGCGCTGGGCCGCTCGGGCATGCGCCCCTTCGAGGCCGTCGCCTGCGCCCGCATCGCGCGCGTCCACGCCCACCTCGCCGCCGAGGCCCAGGTTCATCATGATATTATATGTTGTCTTGGGCGATTCCTCCGTTCTCTGACATCCGCGCGCGCTTCCTCCTTCCTTCCTTCCTTCTTTCCTAGGCGGCCGCCAGGCGGGAGCGGAGGGAGGCGGGCCAGCTACGAGAGCTCTCCCGCGCCGAGCGCGAGGAAGCGGCAAAGGTGCGATACAATACACGTTGCTTGCTTCCCAGAACAGCGCCCTAACCGTTCTGTTTAATTACATCTTATAAGCACACCTAGCAATCACCTGCGCCGCCTCGGCTCCGGATCCCTTAGTCTTCGTTTAAATTAATTTGCGCTCTAGAACGGCGCACTGACTGATTTCTAAAATCCTCAAGCTTTCTGAAACAGCCCCCTAGCTGTTTTCTAGATTCCTTTCCAAAACAGCGCTCTAACTGATTCTGACTCTCTCTCTTTTAGATGGAGGCGCTGAACCACGCGGGGCTGATTGTCGCGGAGACGGGCCTGCACCTCCCCTGCCTGGCCCGCCTGCAGGGCACGGGCCTGAGCGGCCTGGGCCTAGGCCCGCCCGACGCCGACGCCGCCGCCGCCGCCGCCGCACCTTTCTTCGCCTTCGTGTGAGACGTATACGTAGAGATCCGGACTCTTTACGTATAACGGAGTGGATTTATATAAGCGCTGAAGTGATTTGCGTAACGTAGTACTGGTCTTTACTTACGGTAGTACTAGTCTTTACTTACGTAATGTACGGAACTGGCTCATGTTATTATTTTCACTGCACGTATGTATTGCAGATGGGGCTTTAATTTGTGCGCGTTTAATTTTTGGAGCCGGCGCCGCATCATAGCATGTTAGTTTTTAGATTTCCACTTTTTCGAAGTCTTAGCACTGCAACAAGGTCTCCTGTCTCATGCTATGTGTTTTTTTGAGAGACTTGAAGTGGGGCGAATCCCCTGTCTTGTGAGTCCTGTATTATGGCCTTCGTTTTTAACAGTAATGCTCGCAAGTGCTATAACGTGAATCCTCTTTGTTATTGTATGTGTTGGCATGATAGATCTAGAGCAAGAGAGAATGAATGCCGCTCAATGGGCTGTACACGTCTTTTATATGTCTGCAAGCTGACAGAAAATTGACGTCGACAGATCTAGAGTGTATCGCGATGTACACGAGCTTCAACAACTGCGAGATATAGGTAATGAAGCTGCGCATATGCATGTGCACAAAAGACGTGCAGAAATTTATTTAAAGGGAGAAGGAGGCCAGGCTTAGAAAACTCGCTCGAGCTTGTGGCAACGTTCGCGGAAGGAAAACTACTAGTACTTGCTGATCATGAGATGTTAACGTTTTCTCGTGGCAATATTTATATTGATGTCGAGCTACCTAGAACCTGTGTCCTCCTCGATACGTCGTCCCATCAGGGGTCTTGACCGCTGCCTTCGGGAAGGCGGTGTGGACGAGCTTTTTCGCGAGCTTGACGGCCTTGACCTTCAGTTTCGATTTGCAGCACAGCCTCCCCCGGGGCCGGAGTGTGAAGGAGCAGCTGCGGCAGTCGAAGGCGCGAGAGGCAGCGAGGCGTGACAGAGGCCCGAGCAGCTCCGCCGCCTCCCGCTCGCTGCTGAAGGGCACTATGAAGCCCGAGATCACTTTGACGCAGGGGCAGGCGATGACGGCATCCACCGCCTCGGCGATGGGGACGGGCTCCCAGCGCGTGTCGGGGACCCCGGGCTCGACCAGCTCCAACCGTTCCAGGCGCGGGCAGGCGGCGAGCGCGGCCGCGGCCTCCCCCTTGAGGACCGCCGCGCCAACGCCGAGCTCGACGAGCGCCGGCGCCGCCGCCCGGAGCAGCTCCGCGAGCGCCGCGTCCACGCCCGCCTCGTCCTCCGTGACTGCACGGCCGCGGCGAGCGAGAGCGAGAGTGAGGGCTATTGGGTGGAGGCAGGTTGGGCGGCACATTTACATTTACACATTTACAAGATTGGATAGAAATTCAGAAAGCAGCTTGCACGCACAAATCTCAAATCTTTATCTAAACACATTTACAAGATTGGATAGAAATTCAGAAAGCAGCTTGCACGCACAAATCTTGAGGCGAAGTTCGGTGAGGGAGTGCGCGCAGAGCTCTGTGGCGGAGCGGGCGAGGCAGCGCAGGTGTGCCGGGCCGAGGCGCCCCGCGTAAAAGAGATCGAGGTCGAGAATGCGGAGCCGGCGCAGCCCTGCGAGGGTCTCGTGGTCGCCCCGCGCGAGCCAGTCCGGCGGCTCAGGCCGCCAGTGCGAGTCGAGCCGGACATAGGCCCCCAGCTTGTCGAGCAGGTGCAGTTCCTGCAGCCGCGGGCAGGCGGCGAGGGCGGAGAACGCTTCTCCGCGCGCGATTTCTCCCCCGAGAGCTATCAGGGAGGGCCCCGCCGCGCGAAGAAGTTCTGCGAGCGCCGAATCCACCTCCAGCTTGGATTCGGCGTCCAATTCTAGGAATGCTGCGAGGAAATCAAAACTGGCGGGTGAACATCTATAGGTCGTATGGAGGATTAATGAGAGGCGATGATCATGAATGTCTATCTGTGCGCAGCCCGTCGAGCTTCACAGCTGGCAGCAGGGATCTCATACGCGTTGGGCCTTCCGTGGGCATTCCGAGGTCGCGATAATGGAGGATTTGATTTGCAAAGCGAATCGCGCACGGTTGCCGATACTGAGGCGGCAGTCGAAGTTGGCGAAGTTGCGGTCGCAGAGAGCGGGGAGCGGGCAGGCTACAGCCCGGATTTGTTCGGCGTCGACTTCTTTAGTATCGAATTCTATGTGGAGGTCGAGCGTGCGCAGCCGCTGCAGGCCCGCGAGGTGCTCGTCTAGCAGAGAGAACGGCCACGCCGGGCCCAGCAGCACTGACTCCTCGGAATCTTCTTCCGATTCTCCCGATATCGATTCGTCCGATTCGTATGTTCGAACAAATCCTTGATCATCGAAGGTCTGTGTGAAACTGTCAAGCTCAGCCTACAACGTTCGATTAGAAATTAATTCAGATCTGAGCGGCTTCAAAGCTTCTTCTTGCTAGAGGCTGTTCTCAGTCCCCTAAGGCCTTGGCTTTCTCTTGGTGGCGGACTAGCTATAGCCGAGAAGATCCAAGCCGGACTGACCTGCCGGCGAACATCACAATCCAAGTCGAAGTTGAGCTCCAGCGCCTCGAGAGAGGTGAGGTGGCGCAGAGAGGGCAGGTCCGCGATATCGAACCCCGGCTCAGCTTCAGACCGATATATATATCCGCTGGTGCTGTGCGCGCTGCATGGTCAGCAGATGCATACAGCGATTATATCTAAAATATCCAAGAATTCGAAGAAGTCCGCACAAAGTTATCTTCAGCTTTCGCAGCCGTGCGGCGGCGGGGCCCGCCGCGAAAACATCAAAGCCGCTCCTCGGTCCGCGGTCAACCCAATCGGGCTCTAAGACCGAGACATCGAGCTCCTCAAGCGCCGGATGAAAAGCGAGGCGGGCGAGGGCCGCGCCGTCGCGAAGGCAAACGACCGCGGAACGCAGCGTGGGCAGCGCGGCAGGGACGGCTGCGTTCGAATTCGAAGCTCCGCTGTCCAGGAGGTAGGGCAGCTCCAGCCGCTCGAGGCGCGGGAAGCGGGACAGCAGCTGCACAAGTCCCTCCGAAGCCTGAGATGCAAGAATGTGCATATGCATGCCCATTTTGAGCTGGACGCTGACGCTCCTGAGCGTGTGGCGGCTGCCGCCCTCCGCTTCCGGCCGGCTCAGCAGGTCGAGCGCGGCCAAAATAGCTTTTTCGATGCTTTTCTCTCCCGATTCCTCCAGCTCGCGATCGTAGCTTCTGCACAGGTCGAGCGCCAGCTGCAGAGAAACCTTGAGGCTGCCGAGACCGCCGCTGGACGCCGAGCAGGCGGAAAACAGGGCCGAGATGGCGTCAATCCGTTTTTCGCTCACGATCACTGGACGCGTATGCTTGCCGTCGTCATCGATCCCGGTGATCAATTCAATCGCGGCGCCGGCGGCCAGCGTGATGCGAGGCGCTTGCTCACGTGCGCGCCTCCTCTTCCGCGGCTGATCGCGAGCGAAGCGCGCTGCTGCCAGCTGGAGCTTTTCGACAGTGTCCGCCTTGAGCCGCAGCGCCGGCCACGCTGCCACGCGATCGACCGCCGCGCGCATCGCCCTGCTGACCGGCCGCAGGCTCCGCCACGCCTCGACGAGCCCGAGGCGCAGCAGCACCGCCTCCAGCGCGTCCGGGTGCAGCGCTTCGAGCGCCGAGAGCTCGGGCGCCGGCGCACCGCCCGCGGCGTCTCTGATCGTGCGGGCCGCAAATCAGTGCCGACGTCGACGTCGACGTCTACAGCAATCGCGAAATCGCGCATCGCGGCGCGCACGTCGGAGCTTCGTTACGAAGCCGCTTGGATCGTCTTCGCTCCATATTTCGCGGCAGATTGATGCTACGAGCGCGAAATGTGCGGATGAGCGCACAGGTCGCCGGATTTCGCGGGTATTTTCGCGGATTGTCCTCAGCCCTTCCTATATATATATAGCTATATATGTGGAGCTCCCTTCAATTGACCGCCGACCCGGCCTCCTCGAGCTCTCGATCGCCATCGATATCCCTCGAGATCTAGATCTAGATCTCGATATCGATATATCCCTTCCGCGCGAAAATCAAGTTTCCTCGCGACCGCCTCGTATACGCGTCGAGCTCGGCGCCGGCCCCCATATATACCGGCTGCGCATGCATATGCGGATATATATGCAAGCGAAGAGAGAATAAAACAAAGCTCGAAAAGAGCTATAAAAAGGAGAATTCGAAGGAGATCTAGAGACGATATATCTGTAGCTAGCATATATACCCTGAGGAGTAATATTAAATTCCGATCCCATTGAATATTTTCGCGTTCGGCTCCGGCCCCCGGAACCGCGCGGCCCGCCGGCGCGCCCCCAGGACTAGTCATTGAAATTATTCAAGATTGCATGCGCAGCGCTAGCATCCGTCGCAGCTGTAAACTCCGAGGCTCGACAATGCCGACGTCAATCGCGAATTTAAGTACAGCTCTCCGTCAATTGCAAATACTAGTACCTATACCGGCCGCCAGGAAGGAAGTAAGGGTGAATGTAAATTCCCTCCGGGGTCTCGACTGCCGCCCTCGGGAAGGCGGCGAGGACGAGCTCCATCGCGAGGTTCACAGCCTTTTCCAGCCGCTCGCCGCGGAGCCTCCCGCCTGGCCGGAGAATGAAAAAGCAGCTGGGGCTGTCGAAGGCACGGGAGGTCGCGAGGCGGCGCAGCGGCTCGACCAGCTCCGATGCCTCCCGCTCGCTGCTGAAGGGCACGATGAGGCCCAAGATCGCTTCGACGGTGGGGCACGCCGCGAGCACGTCCACCGCCTCGGCGACCGGGACGGGCTCCCAGGGCGTGTCGGGGACACCGGGCTCGAGCAGATCCACCCGCTTGAGGCGCGGGCAGGCGGCCAGCGCGGTCGCGGCCTCCCCTTTGAGCACCGCCGCGCCGACGATGAGCTCGACGAGCACCGGCGCCGCCGCCCGAAGCAGCTCCGCGAGCGCCGCGTCCACGCCCGCCTCGTCCTCCGTGACTGCAGGGCCGCGGCAATCGCGAGCGAGAGCGAGATTTAGAGTGAGGGCGAGCGGGTCGAGGCGGGTTGCAATTTAATTGCGCTGCACTATATAGCTAGTGCTTGAATCTTAAGCTTAATTTATAATCTCAGAAAGCGGCGGGTCGCGGCGGGTTGCAATATAATTAATTTGGCGGCACGATCGCGAGTGCTTGAATTTGGCGGCACGATCGCGTGTTTGCAATATTGAATATCATTGGGCGGCACGAGAAAGAAAGCAGATAGAAAGAAAGCAGCTTGCACGCACAAATCTTGAGGTGGAGTTCGGCGAGGGAGTGCGCGCAGAGCTCTGTGAGGGAGCGGGCGAGGCAGCGCAGGTGCGCCGGGCCAAGGCGCCCAGCGTAAATAAATTCGAGGTCGAGCTTGCGCAGCCGGCGCAGCCTTGCAAGGGTCTCGTGGTCGCCCCGCGCGAGCCAGTCTGGCGGCTGGGGCCGCCAGCGCGAGTCGACTTGTTTGGGGTTGCCCAGCTTGTCGAGCAGGCGCAGTTCTCGCAGCCGCGGGCAGTCGGCGAGGGCGGAGAACGCCTCTCCGCGCGTAATTCCTCCCGAGAGTACGACCAGGGAGGTCCCCGCGGCGCGAAGCAGCTCCGCGAGCGCAGAGTCCACTTCGGGCTTCGAGTCGTCGTCCAAATTCATGAACGCTGCAAGGAAATAAAATTCGCAGTAATGCAGGATATAATTCGCGAAGCGAAGCGAGGATTTATAGAGTCTAGAGTCTAGAGTATTTTATAACAAGACTAGGATTTCATTTAGAGCACGGATTTCATATATATAATTATAGAATCTAGAGAGTTCGCGAAGCGAATCACGCACGGTTGCCAACGCCGAGGCGGCAGTTGAATTCGACCGGGTAGCGTTCGCAGAGGGCGGGGAAGGGGCGGGCGATGGCCTGGATGTGCTTGGCATTCTTGCTGTCAAAGCGAACGCCGAGGTCGAGCGTGCGGAGCCGCTGCATGCCCGCAAGGTACTCGTCCATGCGCGAAAAAAGCAGCACGGCCGATTCCAGGGTCTCCGCAGCGCCTTCGTCTTGCTCCTGGTTTAGGATCCGCCCATATGCAGCCGGTGTTAATAGCGAATTATTTATAAGAAAGAGAGCGAACGTTATGGCACAAATCGACGTTGAGCTCCAGCGCCTCAAGAGAGGTGAGGCGGCGCAGCGAGGGGAGATCCGCGATGTTGAACTCCGGCTCGGACCCGCTGCTGCTGCGTGCGCTGCGGGGTCAGCTGCAGCCAAAACATTGAAGGATATCGATAAATGTATCGGATCGCAGCAGGTTCGAAATGAATTGGAGATGGGGCATATGCATGCGCACAAGGTTATCTTCAGCTTTCGCAGGCGAGAAGCGACTGGGCCCGCCGCGAAGGCGTCGAAACCGCTCGCGGGTCCGCGACTGTCCCCCTCGTGCCTCCCCGTGGTCGACACGCTCAGCTCCTCGAGCGCAGGGTGCGAGGCGAGGCGGGCGAGTGCCGCGCCGTCGCTGAACCTAACGAATGCGGAACGCAGCGCGGGCAGCAAGGCTGGAATGGCAGAGGCGACGTTGTCCAGCACGTATGGCTGCAGCGGCTCCAGCCGCTCGAGGCGCGGGAAGCGTGACAGAAGCTGAACGATGTCATTTGGCATCTGGATGGCGAACATGCTCCATTTCAGCTGGACGCCGACGCTCTTGAGCGAGTGGCGGCTGCCGCCCTCCGCCTCGGGGCTGCTCAGCGGCTCGAGCATGGCTGGAATGAAGCGCTGGGTCTCATTGATCACCGACACAAGTGCCACACCGGCTTGCGCCTTGAATTGTTCCTTCATTGAGGAGCTTATGTCGAGCGTAAGAGAGATGCTGCCGACGCTGCCGCCGCTCCCGCTGGACGCCGAGCAGGCGGAAAACAGGGACGAAATGGCCTCGAGGCTCTTTTCGCACACAAGACGCTGGCCGTCGTCATCGATCCAGGTGATCAATTCAATCGCGGCGCCGGCGGCCAGCGTAATACGAGGCACTTGCACACGTGCGCGCCTCCTCTGGCGCGGCTGATCACGAGCGAAGCGTGCTGCTGCCAGCTGGAGCTTTTCGACGGTGTCCGCCTTGAGCCGCAGCGCCGGCCACGCCACCACGCGATCGACCGCCGCGCGCATCGCCCTGCTGACCGGCCGCAGGCTCCGCCACGCCTCGACGAGCCCGAGGCGCAGCAGCACCGCCTCCAGCGCGTCCGGGTGCAGCGCTTCGAGCGCCGAGAGCTCGGGCGCACCGCCCGCGGCGTCTCTGATCGTGCGGGCCGCAAATTAAATCAGTGCCGAAGTCGACGTCTACAGCAATCGCGAAATCGCGCATCGCGGCGCGCACGTCGGAGCTTCTTTGCGAAGCCGCTTGGATCGTCTCCTCTCCATATTTCGCGGCAGATCAATGCTACGATTGCGAAATACGCATATGAGCGCAATCAAATAATGCACAGGCGCGCGGGGGAAGCGCGGAGCGCGCACCAGCTGCAGGTCACTGGCGCAGGTTTTGCGGGTTTTCGCAAATTGCCATCCCCGCGAATTAATTATTGCCCTCAGGAGCTCCTCTCCTCTCGATCGCCATCCCAGCTATAGCTAGTACTCTTCGCGCGAAAATTAAATTTCTTCGCGACCGCCTCTAGCTCGAGCTCCTCGAGCTCGCGATCGGCCCCCATATATATGCCGGCTGCGCATGCATGTGCATATATATATATATGCATGCAAGCAGATACAAGAAAACAAAGCTCGAGAGGAGCTATAAAGAGGAGAATTCGAATTCGAAGCTTAAGGAGTTCTAGAGACGCTATAGCTAGTGGCACTTCATTCGTGGAGGGCGCACGCCGTCGCAATGGCGCGCCTCAGGACGGGCTTAAGCTTCGTGTTCGGCGGGGCGCTCTCGATCTCCGGCCCGCGTTTCGCCCGCTCGGCGCCGGCATTGCCTGCCATCGACGCCGATCGCGACGACGCCGACGAGAGATCTGATGCGTGCGCATGCGTGATTGGTGTTATATTCTGGCTCGATCGCCCGATCCTTCAGCTTAAGCTTCTCGCAGGCATTTCGCGGCCGCGGCCGGCTCTTTCGCGCCGACTTCGACCCGCGCCCAGCCTCGAGCCAGTCGACGTCGCGTCAGCCACGATTTCGGCATTTTCGCGCCTGCAGCTGCTACGCCGGTGCACGTGCTGGGCGCGGTGGAACCACACTCAAGCGCACGGTAATTCTGAATTCGCATTCCGGATCCCCGCGATCAGTGTACATTTCGCACATTTTCGCACTCGCGGAACTTCGAATTCGCACATATTACTGTATTCTAACTACGATCTGCAGATCTAGATGGACGTGGCGCGTCACGGCACTCGGAAGGGGACCAGCGGCCGAGGAATTTCACAGGCGCGACGGCTTGCGAGCCCTGGCCCCTCAGCCCGGCGGGAATTTCGAAGGCAATAGGCCTCAGGGGCCTAGCGGCAAGGAGTTCGGATCCGATCTGGAGTTCTTGTCTCTGCCTCTGCAGCCGCGCGCGATGTTGGAGGATAACGGAGGCGGCGGGAGCTTGAGCACGCTTCGCTTTCAGCTTAGATCTGCGCTGCACAAAATCGAGAACATCGATCCCGCACTGACTCTGACGATCCTTGCGGCTTTTCTGGTTGATTTCGTTCCGGTGCCGATCGAAATCCGGGTGGCTATCTACGCCCCGCTCTTCACCAGCGTCGCGCACTGGTACCTTGAGATGGCGGCCCTCAAGGCAACTGCGGAGGCGCTGGACGAGGAATCCAACGATTCCCAGTGCGCGATTCCCATTCCGACTTGAGCGTTGCAGTTCTTCCCATTTTCACTATAAACTCAAAGCTTCGAGTTCCGGATCCGAGATCTAGATTCCCGCAGGCGCGAGTTGGGCGATTTGAAGCGCGGAGTAAAAGCCGCCGAGGCCACCTTGAATCGTCTGCGCGTGTATGTGAAGGTCCGAGATTACCACGATGCATATGCATATGCATCTGCATGCGCAATCCTAGACGTTTGATTTCCCAGTCCCGCGGACTTCGCTCGAGGCTTGGTGGAGATTTAATTTCGCCCCACCTGACTTCTGAGAAACAATGTTGAGAAAGAATTTGATGAAATTATAAACTTAAGCTTGAGTCTAGACCTTTGAATTTCCCTTTGCCGTTTTCGTGACGCGTCGATTTCGATAGGATCTGAAGCGCGAGCGGGAGGCGCTGCTGCGGGACGCGGAGCGAGGGGGCCTGGCGCGGGGCGAGGCGCTCTTCCGCCTCTCGCGGCTCTCGGCGCACCAGGAGGAGCTCGACTCCGAGGCCGCTCTGCTCGACGTGGCGCTCGAGCACGTGCGCGAGCCCCGGCGCCCGGCACGGCCCCCGGCCGTGCACGTGGCCCGAAGATTCGATTTCGAAATTTTAGCGCTGTCTGGCCCTGCCGAGAAACTCTAGATCTTAAACACAAGGCGATGAATGGACGGCGGGGAAGCGCCGTTTCCTGAACGTATATAATTATAATAGCGGCGAGCGGTGGAGGCGCAAGGCCTAGGCGCGCGCCTCTAGAAAAATGCAATGCGCATGCGATCTAGATTATATACGGACCCTTCCAGATAATATGCAAAGCAAGGCGGCTGAGGGGCATCGGCGCGCCCGCAGGCTTCCCGACACGGCGACGGCTTGCACGAGAGCTTCGAGCAGGTCCGTCCAGATAATATAAAAGGCAACGACGGAGAAACGAAGCCGCACGCGGCCGGCCGGCGGTATCAAGCTTAAGCAGGCGGCGGCGCGCGCACGCGCGCGCAGATCGGGGAGCGGCTCGTGGGGCTGAAAGAAGACATCCGCGAGGTGGCGCGCGGGCCGTTCTGGGCCCGCTGGTGCGCGCAAGCGCTCCGCGACGCGCTCGCGGCCGCTGGCATCGAATTCAAACGCACGGCCGGGTGCGCGCGAGGTTCCTGTGATGCATATGCATTATAATACCTGCCTTTAATTTGTATTTCGAGCATAATAACTGCTTCTGAATTTATTTTTGTTTATCTATCATGGCTTCTGACTAGTATACGTACTTCGCGCAGGCAGTGACGAAGCTCGAAGAGTATGCCTGGCACGAAGTGGAAGCTAAATCATATTGAATTCGTAATTGAATATTCTATCGATATCCGAACTCTGAGCGTCTTCTGCCAGGCTGTCTTGCTGCGCGCTGGCCCCCTGAGGCGCCGGCAACTACAGCCATCAAAGCGGGTTCGGACGGGGCTGGCCATGGCCATGAGCCGGCCCCAGCTCAGCCGGGGCGCGTCAGTCGAGCCCGGGGTCGCGGTAGGCGCCGCCGAGGTCCGAGAAGGCAGTACCCGCCTCCAGGGCCCCCACGTCGAACCGGTGCACCTGCGGGGGCGGAGGGCGGGGGCGGGGGGCGAGGGGGCGGGGGGGGGGGGGGGGGGCGGGCGGGGGCGTAGGGGCGATCATGAGCGCGTCAGCCGCGAGGGCGATGGGGGTGGGGTGGGGGGTGGGGGGGGAGGGGGGTACCTCCTCAAAGAACGTGACGAGGTCCCTCGCGCTCTGCTCCAGCACCGCCCGCCCCCGCTCTGCACGCGACCGCAGCGCAGACACGCCGGCGGGGCGCCGCCCAGTCAGCCCATAGCGTATCTTTATATAATATTGTAATAAATAGCGAGTCTCTTTAAAGTCTCTTAATAAATAGAATGATAGCGTATCGATATCAGAGCCTCTTAATTGTGAAATTTGAACGGGGAGTCGGCCCTGACCGGCGTCGGCGTCGGTCGCGTCTCCGATCGCGCCATCCTGCTTAGAGCTCAGCGGTATGATGATGATGATGATGTGGCCCGGCGCGGGTCAGAAATTAGAGCGTATGGCGCACGGGGCTCAGGTCCTGGGTGAGCCACCCGTAGCCGATGGAGGAGTGCGGGTGGAGCCACCTGGAGGAGGGGGACGCTTCAGCTCGACCCGGATCGCAGAGATCGAAGGTCCAAGTTAAAGGCCGCACCGGTCGCCGGCGTGGCGGTCGCGCCCGCGGCTGCGGAAGTCCCGCGCGTGCTCCATCTGCACCAGGTCTGCGGAACCGGAGGCCTCCGCGTAAGAGAAGGCAGGAGTTCTAGACGATGCGATCTCCCTTGCACAGATCTGGATCCAGCTTCAAGCCCAGGGCGCACCCGGGCGGAGGTGGAGCATGATCGAGGTCTCAATACCGCCCCCGTGGATGCCCCACCTGACCTCCTCCGGCGGCCTGTGTGCGATCGGCGGCGAGCGCGCGTGAGGCCCGGCCTGGCACCGCCCTCAGTTATTTTTAGCTAGGGTCGCACCAGAGCTTGTCGGTCGCCCACATGGCGTACACGTTGCACCTGCGGCCCGCAATCGGACGGAAGCGGCAGAGAGGGAGAAAGAAGAAGGGATCCGCGGGCCGGGCTGGCGGGCGGGCACGCGGCGCACCGGACGACGAGCATGGAGAGGCGCTGGCGGGCGTCCCGCGCCACGATGTCCAGCACCTGCCGCCGAGGGCGCGCGGGGCGCGGACGTAAGAGGCTGGCTCGACGCGATCGAGGGAGCGGCAGTAAAAGCTCTGGATGCGAGTTGAGGGCAGCTAAGGACGGTTCGGGGATGCTCGAGCTCTAAGCTCCAGTCTCGTTAGCAGGCTAGGTCGAGGGCCAGGGCCGGGGACCGGGAGCCGGGGCCGGGGGCCGGGGGCTAAGGGGCCGGGGCCGGGGCCGGGGCCAGGGCCGGGGGCGGGGGACCTGGGGCTGGCCGCCGTGCGAGTTGAGGAGGACGACCTTCCGGACGCCTGCGCGGGGGGCTTCAGGCGGAGGGCCGGCCGCCCGGCAAGGACACGGGCTCGAGCGCAAGCTTAAGCCCAAGATCCTATAGCTAGGTCCAGCTCGAGATCAAGCCCGCGAGCTGGAGCTCGAGCTCGAAGGGGTACTTAGCTAGCCGGGCTGGGGCGGGAGCGGAGGCGGGGGGGTACCGGCGCGGTGGACGGACTCGACGAGGTCCGTGAGGAGCCGCGTCAGGGTCTCCGCCGAGAGCGTCAGCGTCCCCGCGAACGCCGCGTGCTGCGCGCGGCGCTCACGATCGATCAGGCGGCGCAGCCGCTGGAAGCTCGCGAAGTTTCTTCCTTTGAAGATGCTTCTTCAAAGGAAGAGCGGCATCCGAAGCGAGCTCGAGCTAGCAAGTCATCGAACTTGTCTTAAGATGCTTGCTTCTTGAAGCAGCGGAAGCTCGAGCTTCGGGGAGGGGTGGGGTGGGGCGGATCGGACCTCGTTGGACTTGCCGACGCAGACGGGGGGCAGCGCGAGGAGGGGCACGCCCCAGGCCTCCCCCGCCACCTGCGCGCGAGCTTCTCGAACCGAAGCAAGCAAGCCTGCTGCAGAACCAAAGCAAAACCAAGCGAGCCTCGAGGGCGCGATCGAGGGAGCGTGTGGCGAGAAGGGCGTCGACGGCGACGGGGAGGTGCGGCCCGTGCTGCTCCACGGCACCCACCTGCCGGGCAGAGCGGAGGGGCACGTCGGATGGGGCGGGCGGGCGGGGCGGATGCGGACGAAGGGGGCGGGGCGGGGCTAGCGGGGCGGAGAAATCGGAAATCGGAAGGAAATCGGGCGGGGCCGGAAGGAAATCGGAAGGAAATCGGGCGGGGCCGGCAAGGCTGGGCGGGCACCGGGATGACGGCAACGGCGCGAGCCATGTCCATCTCGTGGAACTCCCGCGTCGTGAACTCCTGCCGGGGCGTCAGGGGCGGGGTGGGGGAGGGGAGGGGAGGGAGGGGTGGGGTGGAGGGGTGGGGAGGGGGGGCGGGCCTCCCAGCGCCAGCGGCGGCGGCCGCCCCGGTGCATCGCCTCGAAGCCGGGGATGGGCGCGGGGGCGGACGAGGACGAGGAGGAGGAGGAAGACGCCTGCTGCTGCTTCGCGCCGGCTGCTGCTGCGGCGGCGGGGGCGGGGGCGGCAGGCGAGGCGAAGAGCGTGAAGGAGGGGTCGGCCGCCGTGCTGCGGGCGCCGCGCCGGGGTGGGGCGGGGCGGGGTAAGAGGGAGGCGAGTCGGGGAGGGGAGGGGTACGCGGTGGGCGACCTGACGGGGGCCGGGGGAGGGGGCGGCGCCGCGGACCCGTACCGCTCTTCCCACGCCCGCATCTTGCCGGGGTTCTGGGGGGTACAGAGCTCGCACTGGACATGTGGAGGGGGGGGGGGGGTAGAGCGGTCCGGGCCCGCGCACCAACAGGCCTAGGGGGTCGGCCTCGAGCTTGTACCCCAGCTGCTCCTCGTCCACCTGCGTACCCCCGCAGTCGGCATGGACCGCGGGACGCGCGTACCCCCTCAAGGAACTCGCCTGCTTCATCCCCCCGTCCTCCAAGAGGTACGTGTGCGGGTTGAAGACCGTGACGCCGGCCTGCGGAGGGGTACGGAATCGCGCCGGTCAGGGGTACTCGCTCGGCGGGGAGGGGGGTACGCGCACGCGCTCGTGGGCGTCGATGATCTCCTGCAGACGGGCGGCGGTCGTGTACCGCACCAGCTGCAGCCCGAAGCACGCAAGCTGGCCCTACCCCCCGAGGCGGCTCGAGGGGTACGGGGTACGGAGGGGTGCAGGGGGGTACGGCGCGCACGTCGACGCGGGCGAACTCGAGGTGAGGGTACACCTCGTCCTTGAACAGGGCCTCCATCTCAGCCACCTGGAGGGGTACGCCGCCTCAGAAGGGGGCGCGACGGTCGAGGAAGGGGGTACAGCCCGCCTTGGAGGGGAGGTCCCCGGGGGGGAAGAACGACTGCAGGTACGTCACGTCCTTGTCGTACTGCGGGGAGTGGGGGGGGGGGGGTAGAGTCAGGGGCGACGGTACGGAATAGAACGGCTCCGTTTTTAATTTTAGCGCCGGCGCGCCTTAAGGGCGTGCAGTGTCGTGTGGTTCCAGGCTGCGGGGTGGGCGGGGCGCGCCGCGTCAGCCCGGGCCGAGGGCGAAGAGCAAAGAGAAGGGGGGTACCGAACTCGAAGAGGGGCAGGGCCCCGCGGGCGTCGTCCCCCGGGGTCGGCCCGCACCGCTCCACCTGCCGCCCCTTTCAATAAAGAAAGGGAAGGGGAGCGGGAAAGGGGCGGGCCCGGGCGCCGTGGAAGGGGGCGGCGCGGGCGCGGGCGGGACGAGATTTGACGGTGAAAGGGCGGTGGAGAGCACTAAGCGTGCCCGCCAAAGCGGGCGGTGTCCCCTCTAGCCTCTCCTCTAGCCGTCCTCTAGCCGCTGACACGGACCGTGGCCTGGTCGAAGGCGTCGGCGAGGTGCGCGCACTTAGGCGTAGGCGAGAGTACGGGGGACGCCGCCGCTTCTAGAACGGGAGCTCGCCTAGCGCCTCCGCCACACCCGCTCCTAGCTGGGGATCTAGCTCCCTCGTTTCTATCCTGACACGGACCGTGGCCCTGGAGAGCACTAAGCGTGCCCGCCTCTCCCCTCTAGCCTCTCCTCTAGCCGTCCTCTAACCGTGGCCTCTTTCTATCCATCTATCCTGGCACGGACGGACCGTGGCCTGGTCGAAGGCGGCGGCGAGGGCGCGGGCGTCGGGCTCGGCGCCGGCCTCGAGCATCGCGAAGACGTGCGCCCGGGAGGCGTCCAGAGCGAGCTGCCCGGGGATCACACGGAGGTCGGACGGAGTAGCGGCAGAGGCACAGAGA
Organism: Cyanophora paradoxa; assembly: GCA_004431415.1. Taxonomy (NCBI): domain Eukaryota; class Glaucocystophyceae; order Cyanophorales; family Cyanophoraceae; genus Cyanophora; species Cyanophora paradoxa. Next base: position 49,352 of record QPMI01000236.1, on the reverse strand, counting down.
GGCGCCGCGAAGGGCCGGGGCGGGGCTGGGGCCGGGCCGCGGGGTGGATTGTTAGAGAGAATAAGCTCGAGCGAGCGGACGCTAATCTCGTTGCCGAGAGGAACGGGCTCTAGACACAAAGAGGCGCCGGGGCCGGGGCCGGGGCCGGGGTCGGGATCGGGCGCTGCTCGGGTGCTCTAGGCAGGCGAGGAAGCCCTGAGGCCGGGGCGGGGGGGGGGGGGGGGGGGGAGGGGGTGCGGGGGGCGGGGGGGGGGGGGGGGGGGGCGGGGGGGAGGGCGGGGCGGACCTGGGGGAAGTACTTGGCGAGGGGGGCGGGGAGGACGGAGAGGAGCTTCTTGCGGACGCCGTCCGCCCGCCCCAGCCGCTCCCCGAACGCGACCTGCCCGACGTTTAGAAGGAGGACGAGGTGGAGGGCTAGAAGGTCGACTACGTCGCTCTGATTTTGATTATGGGGATCGGGTTTGGGTCCGGGTCCGGGTACGCACGGCGGAGTTCAGGTCCGGGAACGAGAAGACCACGTCCGACCACTTCCTGCGCGCCGACGCCGGCTCGAATCCGGCGGGGACCCTTTCGCTTCCGGGGGGAAGAAGAGGAAGGAGGGGTCTGCGCACGTGGCTGGCGCGAGGGGCAGCTCGACCTCCGTGATGATGCCGTTCGTCCCGTACCTGTACCCGGGCTTCGAGGGGGGATGGAGCAAGAGGGGGGTACGGGGTTTTCGGCGCACGCGTGGGCAACCTTGAGGCAGTCGGGTCCCCGGAGCTCGACGGCCTTCGGCGGCTCGTCCGCGGTACCCATCGTCACGACCCGCAGCGCCCTAAGGGGGTACGCGGTCGCAGCGCGGAACTGGTCGGGCAGCTTGGGGGGATACAGGCGCGCCTCAGGTTCCCCGGGTCCCGCAGGCCGCCGTAGTTGATGGAGCCAACGCCGCCGGAGCCTGCATGTGCGCGCGGGGGTTCGAATCAGGCTGGAGGCACATTCGACCGGCCCCGGCGGCAGCGGCGGCCGCACCGCCGGCGACGAATCCGCCAATCGAGGCCGTGCGACGCGTGGAGGGGTGGAAGCGCAGCTCCCACCCCAGCGGCACCGTCTGGGCCTGCCGGGCCGGTCGGTGAGAAGGAAGGAAGGGAGGGGCGTGCGCGCGCGCTCGCCTCGAGGTCTACGAGCTTCATGCCGGCCTGCACGCGCGCCGCGCCGTCCTTGCACCAGAGCAGGCGGTCCAGGCCCGAGAGGTCAAGCACGCAGCCTCGGGCGAGCGGCACGGCCTGCCCGTAGTTGCCCGTGCCCCAGCCGCGAGCCGTGACGGGGATCCGCAGCTGCCGGCACGCGTCCAGCACGCGGATGACCTGCCGGCGCCGGCCGGTCGGCGCGGCGGGCGCGGGAACCGCCCTGCGGGCGGCGCACCTCCTCCTCGTTCCGCGGGGCGGCGACGAAGTCTCCGACCTTGCCCGTCAGCTGCTCCTTCAAGATGGGCGAGTACCTGGAATTCGAAGCGGCGCGTCAGCGTCGGGTCACGGGTCCGCCGCGGGGCGCTCGGGTCGCACCAGAAGTAGTCTTTGGACTTTTGCGCGACCTGACCCGGGTCCGCGGTGACTGGGATGTCTCCGAGCCTCTCTTTGAGGGTCTCCCAGTGCGGCCTTCGCGCGGCACCGTCGGCGGCCCGGCGCGCGGCGGCACTCGGCGTACGTGGCACGTAGGGAGGGCACGCACCCGCCCGCGCTCGCCCTTGGCGCCGTCGACGGCGCCGGCCCTGGCCGAATGACCGAACGGCCGCAGGGCAGCCGCAGGGGCGCCGCGAGACGCGTCGACGGCAGGAACGAGCTCCTGAGCTGCTGCTGCTGGCGAGCGGGGCGGCGGCTCTTTCGGGGCGGAGCACACGGCTGCGCGTGCGCCTCTGTCCAAGGCGCCGCGCGGGCCCGCGCCACCACAGGCGCTCCTGCAGACGCGAATGCCATCGCCGGCGTGCTCCTAGCCCGCGTCGGCTGCAGTTCTGCCGACGTCCCCGGGTACGCGTGCAAATCGATGATGGCCCTGTTCTGCTCGTCGGCGCCCGCCCTTGTGTCAGCGCGCGGCCTTGCGTGGCGCGCAGATGTCCGGCACGCCTTGTGAGCGCGCTCCGCCCCGTCAGCCTTTCTGCAACGTTTGACCCGCCCCGCGCAGGCCGGCGTCCACGCTTCCGCAGGCGAGGCGGCACCATGCAGCGACGTTCGAAGCCGGCCCGTCGGTCCCCGTGCTCCGCGCGGCCGCCGACGGCGCGCCGCACCGCTCGCTGCGCCCGATCCAGCCGAGCTTCCACCACGTCAGCATCATGACCGCCGACACGCAGCGTTCCGTCGACTTCTACACGGTCGGGCCCCGCCGCGCCCCGCCGCGCCGGCCGCGTCCGCTAAGCGCCGGGCGCCCCGGCTTCTTCCCGCAGATGCTTGGCTTCTACGTGATGGACTCCCGCCCAAGCACGATCAAGTACAACGGCGCGTGGCTCGGAACGCCCGACAACAGCGGCCTGTCGATCCACTTGTGCGCACGCGCGTGCCTAGCTCGGGCCCGGGCGCGGCGCCGGGCATGCGCATCGTTAGCTATAGCTCCGGCTTAAAGACCGACCGTGCGCGCCGTGCCCGGCGGCTCCTCACGCCCGCGCGCCCGCGCGCCTGCGCGCCCGCAGGATCGAGATGCCTAACGTGGACCCGACGGAGGGCCGCCCCGCCTACGTCGGCGAGGACCGCCACACGTGCGCATACGCGCTCCCGAGTGCGCTCCTCTTTTCACGAGCCCGAACTCTCCCAGGGCCTTCGCGATCCCGGACCTGGACGCGCTGGTGGAGGTGCTGCTGGAGGAGGGCGTACCCCACCGTCTCTCGGGGAGCGGCCGCCGGGCCTGCTTCTTCCGCGACCCCGACGGCAACGGTGCGCGCGGGGCCGGCCCGTGGGCGGTCCCGCTCATGCCCTATCGCGTGCTGCGGTCTGTGCTAATCTGCAGACGGCACCTTTGCCGACGCAGGCCTGGAGTTCATTGAAGTGCACCCTGGCCCACAGTAGGGCGCTCCCTTTTGCAGCTACAGGTCATACATAATAATCTCTGCTAATGTATCCGTAAATCACTTCTTGCTCGAGCTCCCCCTTCACTGTAGTGAGATTGCTGGGCCCAGGCCGCCCAGCCTGGCAGCTAGCTCGAGCCGCCGCGGCCGAGCATTCGGGCATATGCATGATGCGAGCACGCGGCCCTCCGGCTTGGCCATGGGGCGGATCCCGGAGGCCTGCAGATCCTAGTGTGCATGCAGACTGGCCCCAAGTGGCTTCCTGCAGCTGCTGGAGGCTTGTTCGACATTGTATCTATACTCGAACACAGCTTGACCTATCTGGTTCCCTAACAGTCGCTGGCGCGCGTCCAAAACTAGATAAATCCTGCCAAGAAAAACCGGGGGCCGCAGAGCGGGGGACGGAGGTGGGAGCGGAAAAGAACAGCGGGAGGGGGGAGGGGGCCGCGGGGGCGGGCGGGCGGGCGGCGGCCTACGCGCCGCGGAGGTAGAAGATCCAGGGGGGGGAGTTGGGGCAGGAGACCACGAGCTTGGCCTTGGTCTCGGTGCCGGCGGGGGTGCCGGCGGGGGGCTTGTAGGAGACGGAGATGGCGGTCGCCTTGCGGGGGGGTACGCTCTCGCCGGACTTGACGGAGAAGGCCGGGTTGTCGACCGCGTACGAGAAGTCCTGCTGCTTCGCGAAGACGTTCTTGAAGGGGATGGAGGCCGAGCCGCCGGCCTTGACGCTGAACGGCCCCTGCGGCTTCGGCGGCGCGCAGATGCCGTGCAGGGGCACCTCGTAGTCCCCGCCGGCCGCGCTCCGGATGAGGAGCGTGCCCTTGGACTCGCCGATCTCCGAGGGCTCGTACGTCACCTCCACTGAGCACTCGACGCCCTCGGGCCCCGGCGCCGGCGGCGCGTTGACGACGGCGCTCTCGAAGACGAAGTCAGGGCACGTCGACTCGCACTTGTACTCCGTCTTCGGCGCCCGCGAGTAGGACGTGAAGCGGAAGGTCTGCGTCTGGGGCGTGCCGAGCGCCGCCGTGAAGCGCATGGACTTCTCCGTGGAGGGCTTGGTCGACTTGAGAATGAGGTCGTAGAGGTACGTCCCGAGCTCGGGCGAGGCGAGGGTGAGGCGCACGGTCGCCCCGTCCCGCAGCGTCAGCGGCAGGAACTGGAGCTCCAGCTTGCCCTGCGACTTGGGCGGCACGGAGAGGCTCGCCGGGAACGACACGTCCGCCGCGTCGCACTTGGCGGCGAACGAGGCCGCCGCCTCGAGCGGGTTCTCCACGCTAATCGTGTGCCGCAGCGCCGAGCGGACGGGCGTCTCCAGGCGGATCGCCTGCATGACCTCGGGCGCCGTGGCCTTGATCGAGAGCTTGTAGAAGAGGTACTCGTTCGTCTTCTCGTCCGTGAAGGTGACGGTGGCGGTGCAGGGCCCCTCCTTGTACGCGAAGAAGTGCAGGCGGTAGACACGCTCCGAGAGCCCGGGTACGTCAATGTAGTCGGGGCCCCGCAGGCTCGTCAGCGGGTCGGGCTTGTCCGGCGCGATCGTCACCCGGAAGCGCTGCGAGCGCTTGAGCCAGTTGGAGACCTTGAGCTCGACCTGCCCGCTCTTCTTGCACGGGATCTCGGCCGCGACGTCGCCGGCCGAGGCCGGCGGGTCGGCCGAGCCGACGAGGTTGTAGAGGATGGCGCTGCCGTCGGGGAGCGGGAAGAAGAGGCTACCCTTGTGCTTGCTCTCCGCGTCGGCGCCCGTCATGGAGAGCGGGCGGTACGTGACCTCGTACTGCGCCGAGGCCCCCGCCGCGACGTCGAGCGTCTCGGGCCCGGACCACGTCTCGTTGTCGATGACGGGCCGCAGCGCCCACGCGCTCGCCGTCTGGCCAAAGAAAGAGAGAGCGTCAGAGGCGATCGAAACCGGCGAAAGAGCGTCAGACGCGGACCTTGTTGGCGATCGCGATGGACTTGACCTGCTTCTCGCGGACGGGGACCTTGAAGTCGAGGGCGGCCGCCTCGGGCGTGGCCGCGAGGCACATGCCCGTGAGCGTCAGGAACTGCGTCTCCCCGCCCTCCACGTACAGCTCCAGCTTCTCGTACCGCACGTCCTTCGAAAGCCGCGTCGGCTGGAACGTGATCTGAGAGCGGAGCGGGGCCGGGGAGGTCAGAGGCGGCGCTCAAAGACGGAGCAGCGGGCGGGCGGGGCGGGGGCGGGGGCCGCCGCACCTCGATGTTGACGTCCTCGTTGGGCGCCAGGTGGCCCTCCACGGGGAAGACCGTGAAGTCCGGCGCGAAGCGGCCGGCGTTCCACCGGAACTTGGTCCCGATGTCGCCCGTGTTCTCGAGGTGCACGCGCCGCAGGACGCGCGACTTGAGGACGCAGGCGCCGAAGGGCACGACGCTGTTCTCCAGCTTGAGCTCGATGCCGTGGCACGCGCCCGTCACGACAAAGAGCGGGCGCTGCACGCCGGCGAGCTCCGCCGCAACCTCCACGTTGAACGCGGGGATGCGCGCCGTCGGGCTGAACGAGAGCTCGACCGTCGCGACGTCCTTGGGCCGCAGCGTGATGGGCGTCGCCGGCTTGAGGCTCACGCCGAGCTGTGCCAGCCGCCGGGCCGCCTGCTCCAGGGAGAAGGTCGCGGCGCACTTGGAGCGGTTGGCGACCTTGACGGCGCGGTAGGCGCTCTGGTTGACGCGGAGGGAGCCGAAGGCGACGGCGCCCTGCTGGGCGCTGACGAGCTCGAGCTTGGGGACGGCGCCCTCGCCCGAGACGACCACGTTGACCTTCATCGAGCCGTTGACCTGGAAGGGCAGCGTCTCCTTGTACGCCACCAGCTCCCGCGGCATGAACGTGATCGGGACCTGCGCCGGGGCGGGGCGGTTCAGAGAACGAAACTGCGAGGGCAGGAGAACAAGGGCGGGTCGGGGGGTACCTGGATGGAGTCGCGGGGGGCGAGGACGGTGGGCGTCGCGTCGACCTCGAGGTGCGGCCTGCTCTCGAAGAGCGGCTCCAGCATGATGTCGTGCGAGTCCTCGTTCGTGATCCGCAGCGTCGCCTGCGGCCCCGAGGGCCGTCAGGAGGCGGGACGCGCGGGGGGCGAGGGGCGCCCCTTCGTTCGCACCTTGGCGGGCGCGGTCCCCTGGTTGTGGAGGAACTGCGGCCCGAAGTCGTGCGCGTAGAACGAGAAGTTGAGGGCCGGCTTGGCGCCCTTGCCCGAGATGACGAGCGGGTACGAGCGGCCGTGCGCGACCTGGCAGACGGCGCGCAGGTTCTCCACCGACGCTTCGCCCGTCGGGCAGAAGGCGATCTGGCAGGCGACGCGCTCGCCGCGGTTGACGGTGCCCACGGGCGGCGTGATCGAGACGAGGGCCTGGGGAGGGAGCGTCCACGAGAAGTCGAACTTGAACTTGCCCGTGTTCGCGAGCACGACGTCGCGCGTGCGGCGCTCGTTGACCTGCACCTGCCCGAAGTCGACGTAGTTGACCGAGCCGGATGCGAGCTCCAGCGGCTTGCCCGAGCCGTCGTCGAGCTGCAGCGCCTCGTGGATCTGGTACCCCTCCCCCTTGACGTTGAGCGCCAGCCGCGACGGCTTCTTCCGGATCACGCAGGAGAGGTTGAAGTTGAACTGCTTCTCCGCGTTCGGGCGGAAGCGGATCGTGACCGCCTGCTGGCCGTCCGGAGGGACCGTCCCCGCCGGCGGGTTCACTTCCAGCACCGCGTTCTTCTCCTGCCGCTCGAGTCAGCCGGGCCAGGGAATCTTTGTGTAATCTCCAACTTAATATATCAGACGCACCTTGATGTCGAAGTAGAAGGCGAAGGGGATGTGCTCGCGGTTGATGAGGTAGACGGTCTCCGAGGCGGCGCCGCCGAGGAGCACGTAGTTGAAGTTGATGTGGGGCCGGTCCAGGCTCACGTCCGGCTCGGCGACGTGCCCGACGAACAGGAAGGGCACGTCGACGCCGTGCTCGGGGATCTTGAAGCGCCAGAAGGACTCGGCGAGGGCCGCCTTGTCCGGCGTGTACTCGAAGGCCATCTCGGCGTTCTTGCCGGCCCCGATGATCCCGTGCCGCACGGTCGCCTTGAAGACGCCGGCCGAGGCCGCCGGGTCGTCCTCCTCGGGCACCCACTGGAACTCGTAGCTCACGTTCGTCGGGTTCAGCATCGAGAACCGCTTCGTGTTCCGGACCTGCGGGCGGGGGCGGGGGCGTGGGCGGGAGGGCGAAGGCGAGACAGGCGAGACAGGGCCGACCTTGACGCCCAGCGACTCGAACTCGACGACGCGCGTCGCGGGGTCGAGGGGGCCGAGGCGCCCCGCCGGCCCCCGCAGCTCCGGGTTGCGGCGGCCGCCGGCGACGTAGTCCGACTCGGGGAGGTCGAAGTGGCAGAGGGGCCGGGCGCTGCGGCCCGAGACGTGGAGGGAGGGGAGCTTGGCGCCCGGCTGCACGCCGGGGATCGAGCACGCCAGCCGGCACTCGTACACGTCGGCGTCTTCTGGAGCGAACTTGACCTGAGGGAGAGAGAGAGAGCGGCCCGCGCGTCAGCACGTGAGCGGCGCCCTCCTCTGCGGCGCGCGGGCGCAGACGGACGGACTGACCTGGATGAGGGAGGTCTCGCCGGGGCCGAGGAGGCCCGACGGGGGCTCGACGGAGAAGGGCAGGCCGGCGACGATCTCGGCGCCCTCCTCGTCGCAGAAGTACCAGCGGTAGTCGAAGCGCGCCGTCGACGTGCTCTTGAACGGGAACGAGAAGGTGCGGCTCTGGTACATCATCGTCTGCTTGAAGGCGACCTTCTCCGTCGCGCACTCGAACTTGGCGAAGTCCGACGTCGCGTTGACCAGCAGCTTGAGCTCCTTGGCCGTGTTCGGCGCCGCCTGCTCGCACGCCGGCTCCTTCTCCGTCTCCACAACGCGCCGCATGCCGTTCGGGCCCACCGCGCCCGACGAGGCCTGCAGGCTGCCAGTCGCGTCCTGGTGCCCCGGCGCCGGCGACGCGGTCCGCGAGGTCGCGGCCGCCGCCGCCGCCGCCGCGGGCTTCGCCGGGCCGCCCTTGCCGCCCTTGGCGCCGCCCGCGGCCGCCGCCGCGGCCTGCGCCTGCGCGGCGGCGGCCGCCGCGGCCTCGGCCTCGGACATCCACTTGACGACCTTGTGGCGGTCGTCCCAGTCCACCGGCTCGTCGGGGTACTTGATCGTCACGAGCTTGACGAAGACCTGCAGGTCCTTGTGCTTGCGCGGCTCGGGCGCGTTGAACGTGATCGTGACGTCCTTCTGCGAGCGCGCGTGCAGGTGCCCCACCGCCGGGCTGACCGTGAAGTCCGGGTGGCCCTTCCACTCGAAGCGCTTGTGCTCGCCCGAGTGGTTCTTGAGCGTGAACGTCTCCCGCCGCGGGTTGCCCACCGTCGTGTCCTCGAACTTGAGCGTGTCCGCCGACTCCTCCGGCAGGTCGTCGAAGGTCACGTCGTCCTGGTACCCCTCGCCCTGCGGAGCGAAGCCTCAGAGGAAGAAGAAGAAGCAGGCGACAGCGACCAGCCCAGCAGCAAGCGAGCCCGGCCAGCGAACGGACCTGGAGGAGGATGACGTTGTCCTCGAACTTGTTGTCGGCGACGGAGACGCGGAGCTCGTGGGAGAACTTGCCGGCCTCCATGGGCGAGAAGCGCACGTCGAGCGTGTGCGCCTTCTTGCTCTCCAGCACGAAGCTGCCCGTCCCCGCGCAGCTGAAGCACTTCGACGCCTGCATCGAGACGCGGACCGTCGCGGGGAGGATCCCGTCGTTGCGGAGCACGACGGGCGCCGTCTGCGCCTTGCCGAGCAGCAGGCGGGCGAACTGGAGGAGGAGCTGGCCCGTGGGCGCCCGCGCGTGCGGCTGCTCGACGAGGACGCTCGGGATCGTGCCGTCGCCGCGGACCTCGAACGTGAGGGCCTTGGTCTTCGGGTCCGTCCCCTGCTCCACCGAGGCCTCGAAGACGGCGACGTACGACTTGAGCTCGGCGGGGGCGAAGGTGACGGTCACGTAGCGGTGCTCGTGCGTCGGGATGTGGAGCTTCTTCGGCTCCACGTCGAACGCCGCCTCGGCGCCGGCCGTGACGCCCTTGGCCGCCGCGCGCGGCTTGATCGTCACGTTGACGTCGCACGGGATCTTCATCGGGTTGACGAGCTTAAAGCGCTCCTGGCGGCTCTGCCCCGCCACGATCGCCCCGAACGAGAAGACGCGCTCCTCCTCGGCGTAGACGTGCTTGCCGGCCGAGCCGGCGCCCGAGACCGTGAACGGCACGTCCGCCAGGCGCTTCACCACCTGCGCGGCGGACGGCCATCTCTCAGCTTCCCGCAGAGAGACAGAAACGCGGCGCGGCCTCGCGCGCACCTGCTGCTCCTCGAAGATGGACTCGAGGTCCCAGGTGTTGATGCCGGGGACGCAGGTCTCCCCCATCAGCTCGTAGGGCACGCCCTCGCGCAGCTCCGTCGGCTCCCGGTCCGCGATGTCGATGGCGAGGACCTCCGCCGAGGCGGCCCCCGCGTCCGCCAGGAACTCCACCGAGATCGTCTGAGTCGCCCCCGCCGGCACGTTCCCCAGGCTCGGCGTCACCACGAAGCTCCCGACCGTCAGCGCGTCCGCCGCCGGCGCGCCCTTCTTCCCGGCCGCCGCCGCCGGCGCCGCCGGCTTGCCGGCGCGGCTGCGGCTGCGGCGGCGGGCGCGGCGGGCCGCGGGGCGCCGCTGGCCGAGGCTGGCGCGGCCGGCTGCTGCGAGGAGGGCGGCCGCAGCTCCGCCGGCATCTTCGCGATCGTGTAGTTGAAGTCGAACTCGCCCTGCGCGGCGCACAAAGTCAGTCTAGGAACCAGATAGATAAGAAGAAGGGGGCCGGACCTGGTTGACGATGTCGAAGGTGCGGGTCTTGCGGGTGCCGACGAGGAGGGGCCCGAAGCTGAGGCCGCGGAGCGGCGTGATGGCGTACTTGGCGTAGAGCACGCGCGCGTTGATCTTGATCGGGACCACCGACGGCAGCACCTCGCTCGACGACGCCTCGATCACCTGCGCGCGGGGCGGGACGGACGCGCGTCAGGAAGAGAGCCGAGGCGAAGGAAGCCATCTGGACATAGATGGAGAGATGGACGGGGCGGCTCGCCTGGATCTTGATGTCGAGGCTGTCCTTGAGGGTGACCTCCCCGTGGGCCTTGAGCGCGAACTCGACGACCGTGGGCGCCACGGCGGGGGCCTTGGCCGGCGGCGCCTTGGAGCCCGGCGGGGGCGGGGGCGCCTCCGTAGGCTTGAGGACGCCCTCGGAGGGCGTGATGGTGAACATGTCGCGCAGCGCCTTCTTCTTGACGAGGATCTTGAAGCCGATGTCGTACTTGCCCTTGTTCAGCAGCTTGATCTGGCGCTTGTCCTCCTGCAGGACGCGCATCACGCCGAAGTCGAGCGCCGTCGTGTCCGTCTCGAGGTTCACGCTGAAGGCCTCGGCCTGCAGCACGACGGGGAGCGTCTGCGCCACGCCGAGGAGCCCGCCGGCGTCCGTGATCTCGACCGTCAGGTCCTTCTTGAGCACGGCCGGGTCCTTGGCGTGGAACTGGACGGTCACGGTGACGGCGCCCTTCGGCTCCAGCGTGCCGCTCGTCGGGGCGATGCGCCACTCGGCGCCGGCCGTGTCGGCGCCGACGAGGCGCCAGTTGCACGCGAGCGGCGCGACGTTCGTCACCGTGAAGGTCATCGTGTCCTCCCGCGGGATGAGCAGGCGGTCGAACTGCAGCTCGGACTTGTCGAGCTTGACCTCGGGCTTGGCGCCCAGGCAGTGGAGGTTGAAGGCGACCGGCTGCGGGTTGTCCTTGACGCAGCAGACGAGGGTCTCCTCGAAGGGCCCGACAGCCTCCGGGAAGGCCCACACGGTCAGCTCCTTCGTCTCGTCCACCTTGAGCTCCATGGTGGGGGGGTCCAGGTAGAACGGCCCCGTCGGGTGCTTCTCCAGGAAGAACGAGACCTTGCAGTCGAAGAGCCCGTTGTTCGTGATGCGGAACTTCTCCCGGTTCTCCGGGTGCTTGCCCGCCTGGTAGCCCTCCTTGTTCTTGCCGGCGAGCAGCGGGCCAAACTCGTAGCGGTCCCGGCTCGAGACGAACTGCTTGACGATGATCTTGCTCTCGTCGCCGCCCTTCGTCTTGCGGAGGAAGACGTTGCGCGGGTCGCCCGAGATCTGGGGGTACGCGCAGACGCCGCGGCACTTGAGGTGCATCTCGCGGGGGTGGCCCGGCCCCTGGTTGAGGACCTCGAAGCCCAGCGTCTCGCCCACGACCTCGGGCTCCTCGGCCGCGAACTGAAGCTTTAGCGGCAGCGACTGCTTCGGCTGCAGAACCCACCGCGCCGGCCGCTCGTACTTCGTCTCCGGCGGCCCGGCGGCGGCGGCCGCTGCTGCCGCTGCCGCCGCCGCCGCTGCTGCCGCCTCCTGCTCCTTCGCCTTGGCGTCCTTGCTGGTCGCCGGGCGCGAGGACTCGGAGCCCTTGGACTGCGGCCGCGACTGCCCGGCCGCCGTCCCCGGTTTGCTGTCCGAAGCCGCCGGCGCGGGCGACGCGGCCGGCGCGTCGCCCGCGGCCGGCGTCACCGCCGGCAGCGGAGGGGCGTCCGGGCCGCCGGCGCCCGCGGAGGGCGGCGGGGGCGGTGGGGGCTCGGCGACGGGGGTGAGGACGGAGAAGTGGGCGATGGGAGCGCGCTTGCCGCGGACGTTGGGCTTGTGCACGATCTGCATGGTGCGCGGGGGCGGGATCTCCATCGCCTCGAAGGGGTTCACCGGCGGCGGCACCGGCGGCGGGAGCCCCTCGCACAGCTCCTGGAAGAGCGCGTCCGCCGGCTTCTCCGCCGGCACGAGCCGCAGGATCGCGTCGATGGGGACCAGCTCCTCGATCGGGGGGCCGGCGTCCTTCTTCTTCTTCGCGTCCTTCTCCCCCGGCTTGTCCTTGCCGCCCTTGCCGTCCTTGCCCTTGGGCTCCTCGAGCTTTGGCATCTCGACGCCCTTCTTCGCCGCCTCCCGGGAGCGGACGACCCACTGGGCGACCCGCAGCGCCTCGGCCCACGCCTCCAGGTCCGCACGCGCCTCCTTCACGTCCTGCGGCTCCTCCGGGATCTCCTCAGCCTCCGCCTTGCCCTTCTTCTTGTCCTTGCCGTCCTTGCCCTTCGCCGGGGCCTCCTTGGGCGGCGGGGCCTCCGGCGCCGGCTCGGGCGGGGGCGGCGGGGGGGCGGCGGCGGCCTCCTCGCCCTCGGGCCGCTCGGCGGGGGCGGGGCGGCGGGCGGCGGCGGGCGGCGAGCGCCAGCGGGTCCGGGAGCTGCATGGCGGCGAAGAACCAGACGCGCGTGTGGACGGCGTCGACGACGGCCGCCGCGGCCGCCTCGGGGGAGGCCAGGACCTTCGAGGCCAGCCCGTCGAAGACGAAGCCGAGCGCGCAGTCGGGCTGCGCCATGCGCTCCTGCACGACCTTGGTCACCGTCGCCGCCTCCAGCGCGCCCTTGGCCTCCGTCACGCCCACCGTGACCGCCGGCCGCGCCGGAGGCTCCACGGGGATGGTCCCCGGCGCCCCGGCCTCGGGCGACGCGGAGCGGTCGGCCGAGGGCGTCGCGGAGGCGCCGGGGATCGGCGAGCTGGCGCTGGGCGGGGCGGGGCTGGCGGCCGGCGGCGGCGGCGGCGGCGCCGGCGTGTGCTGCTCGGGGACGGGGCTCGCGGCCGGGGGCGGGGCGGAGCCCGGGCCGGGGGTGGGGGCGGAGGAGGGGTCGGAGGCGCCCTCGGCGGGGGCGGCAGGGGCGGCGAGGTCGGGGTACAGGGCCGCGAAGGCCTCGAGGCCGGCGGGGGTACCGGCGTCGATGGCGGCCTGGAGGAGTCCGTCGAGGGTGAGGACGGGGACGCGGTAGCGGGCGGCGAGCTGCGCGGCGAGCGTCGACTTGCCGACGCCGCTGGGCCCCGCCACGACGACGTGGACGGCCCGGTCCGGCTCGACCTCGACCTCCTCCGGAATCGGCTGCCCGTCCGGCCCGAGCGGCGGGCTCAGCTCCCGCGCCTTGCGCGCCTTCGCCTCCGCCACCAGCGCCTCGGGCAGGGGCGCCCCCGGGGGCCGCGGCTCCAGCAGGAGAACGTTCCTCTGGTACCCCTTCGCGTACCGCAGGGCGTCCTCCTCCTCCAGGTAGAGCATGTCCAGGTCCAAGCTGTACACCTGTACCCCGGGGCCCGGCCCGGGTCAGATCAGATCCGAGGGTTGCATCAGATCAGATCAGATCAGATCGGATCAGATCTGAGCGGACCTCGACGGGGACCTCGGAGGTGTTGACGAGGTTGACAATGCGCTCGGCCGGCTTGGTGCGGGGCATGATGGCGCCCAGGTCGACGCTGGACGGCTCGAACTTGACGCCGAGCGAGGCCGCCGAGGCGCGCACGGCGAGGCTCAGCGAGCGCGGGTTCTGGTTCACCCGCACGGGCAGCTTGAAAGCCGACTTGCGCTCCTCCAGCGGCGTGTACGTCACCTGCGCGACGCTTCTAAGCCTCTATCGCTGATCCCTTCAGCAGTCCGCGGTCGGACCTCGACGTTGACGCGCTCGTTGGGCTGGAGGATGCCGCCCTCCGGGTTAAAGGTGAAGGGCGCGAGCTCCTTGGCCGCCTCCTGGCTCCGCTTGAAGCCCCACTCGCAGGGCACCTCCCGGTAGTTCAGGACCTGCCGGGGCGAGGCGAGGCGGAGAGCCGTCAGTCAGAAGAGGCTCAAACGAAGCGAGAAGAAGAAGAAGGCGGGCCTGGAGGTACATGACGCGGCACTGGCCGAGGGCGATGCGGCCGAAGTCGAGGACATCGGCGGAGAGCTTGACGTCGGGCACCGTCACGTTCGCCCGCACCGAGAGCACGTGCGCCGGGCCGTCCTTCATCACCAGCGGCACGTCCACCTGGCGAGGGGAGGAAGGCAAGGTTAGCTGAGAAGGGCGGGGCGGAGCAGGGAGGGGTAGGGGAAAGATGGACCTGGAAGGGCCCCAGGGCGAGCTCCTTCTTCGTGGCCGTGAAGATGACCGCGAGGTCCATGACCTCGCACTCGGGGAAGCCCCCGATGCGGGGCACGCGATCCGGCGTCACCGTCAGGCCCGTCCCCAGCAGCGCCGCCTTCACGAACTCGAAGGTCGACGCCAGCCAGCTCACCGTCGAGGCCTTTTTTGGGGGGGGGTACGGGGTAGAGTGAGTACAAGGGGGGTGGAGGAGGGGGGTACTGGGGCACCTTGAAGGACTTCTTGCGGGTGGTGCCCTTGACGACGTTCCCGAAGTCGCAGACGTACGTGGCGAGGGGGCGCATCTCGCGCGGCATCTTCGTGCCGCGGCCGGCCCGCGCGCTGTCGCTCCCCTGTCCCCCCGCCGCCCCCTGCGCCCCCGCCGAGCGCGGCGGCTGCCGCTGCTCCTCCGCCAGGAACTCGGTCACGTTCTGCAGCAGGATCTGCGCGGAGGAACGCTCAGAGGAACGCTTCCCGATGAGGCCCCGGGCTAAGACTTCGCGCGTACCCGGCGGTCGACCTCGGCGAGCCCGAGGGCGTCCAGGGGCCCCTGCCCCAGGTTCGGCAGCTTGATCGGCGCCGCCGAGAAGCGCGGCCCGCTCCGGTTGCTCCCCGGCGTCGAGGCGCCGGCGCGGCGGCCCGTGCTGCCCCCGCCCGGGGGCCCCTTGCCCGAGGCGCCCATGGAGGCCGGCCCCGCCGACAGCGGCAGCGAGCCGGTCGTCGCCTCGAAGGCGTTGCCCTCCGGAATGCTCTCCAGCGCCGCCTCCGCGGCGGCGGCGCCGGCCGGGGCCGGGGCGCCGCCGGGCCCGGGCGAGGGGGGCGGGGGCTGGCCGTAGTAGGGCGTGCCGGGCGGGGGCAGGCGGGGCGGGTTCGCGAGGACCGCCTCGACGGCCGCCTTGTGGCGCTCGTCCTCCAGCCGCGGGAGCGTGAGGAGGAGGCATGGGAAGAGGCCCTCGCCCGTCACCGTGATCTCCTCCGGGTCGAAGTGCGCGACCTGAGGTGGGAGGCGGGAGCTAAGACGAAAGGCACTGGATTAGATATGTGGAAACGAACGAAAGGCGGACCTGGATGTGGAACTTCTCGACGGCGCGGTCGGGGACGCGGGGCATGAACTTGACGACCAGCTTGGCCTTCTCGTGGGCGTTGACGCGCCCCGACATCGGGGAGATCTCGAGGGCCCCCGGGCGCTGCACGGCCGCCGTCGAGATCGTGTACGCGAAGCCGACGCGGCCCGTGTTGGAGAGCACGATCTCGCGCTCCTCCTGCTTGTCGTACTGCTGCGGCTCGAACGCGATGGACCGCGTGTCCAGCTTGTACTGCACCTGGCTCGCCTCCGCCGAGACCTGTTCGGGTGGGTTGGATTGGATTAGATTAGATCCAAGGGAATGAATCTCATTTTCTTGCGCGTTCGTTCGCGGACCTGGAACTCGTACTCGGGCCCGCCGGAGACGTCGCAGACGGCGGAGCCCTTGAACTTGCGGTTCGTGTGGCCGTAGAAGACGAACTCGACCCGCTCCGACTCGCCCGGCTTCAACACGCTCCGGATGGGCCGGATGTCGAAGACTTGGTTCACCGGCACGGGCGGGAGCGCCGCCGCCGCTGCGGCGGCGGCGGCCGCCGCCCGCGCCGCGCGCGTGTTGGACGGCGCCGCCGGCACCGGCGCCGGCGTCCCCTCGGGGACGTTGGTGCGCGCCGAGGCGGCGCCGCTGGGCGGGTTGGTGGCGGAGCCGGCCGGCCCCAGCGGCGCCGCGTTGACCGAGAGCGTGTCGTCGTGCTTCGCCGGCTCCTCGTCCTCGATGAAGAACCACTGGTACGAGGCCTGCAAACACAAAGCAATCAGAACAAGAAGAGAAAGCTAGACGGTAAAACAATAATGATAAGCACCTCGATCTTGCTCTTGTTGGAGAACTCGACAACGACGCGCTTGGCCGTCTCGTTGAGGACGCACCCGAAGTCGATCTTGTTGGACTCGAACGTGAGGTTCGGGAAGTTGATCTCCCCGACGAGCGGCAGGCTGTCCCGCTGCGGGTGCTCCCGGTAGATGACGTTCAGCTTGTTCGTGATGCGCGCGCTCTGCTTGTCGTTACGGAAGCCCGGGTCGAACTGCACGGCGACGGTGCACGTCTCGCCCGGCTGCAGCGAGTGCTCGCCGCCCTCGACGTAGAAGGGCACCTGCGTCCGCAGGTGGAACTCGAGCGGCAGCAGCGAGACGTTCTTGAGCGTGACGGGCATCGTCTGGGGCCGGATGGGCACGCCCGGCTCGTAGTCGTACGTGAAGGTGAGCCCCGGGGCCGACCACTCGAGGAGCGGGTCGACGAAGTTGGCGACCAGCGTGCTCTCGAAGACCACTTTCTGCGTCTTGCCGACCGTCGTCGTGCACACGAACTGCTCCGAAGCCGTCCCGTTCCGCGCGCACGCCGCCCGCACCTCGAAGATCTGCGCGCGCCCCGGCGTGAGCCCCCCGCCCGCTAAGCCCCGGCCCGGCCCGGCCCCGCTCACCACGGCGGTCTTGGGCTCGACGTTGACGCGCTGCGGCTGCCACTGGAAGACCTCGGGCTCCTCGGGCGGCGCGTCCGCCGGCCGCTTCCGGTTCTTCTTGGGGTCCTTGTAGGACCAGACCAGCGTCTGCGTCCTCCGCCCGCGGTTCTCCAGCACGATCTCCTTCACCGTCCTGCCCCAGCCGTCAGCTTCTAAGATAAGATAGATGAGACAGGAGACGCGCCCGCGGTTGGTGAAGAGGTTGCCGAAGTCGATCGTGTCCATCGGGTGGGCGCACCAGACGGTCGTCCCCGTGCCCTTGGCGTGCAGCCGCACGACCTTGTCGTCGGCGTCGGTGATCATGACGCGGAGCTCCTCGTCGAACTTCTGCGTCTCGTCCAGGTTCGCCGTGATGCGCAGCGCCTCGCTGCCGCCCGGCGGGATGCGCCCCTGGTGCTTCTCCAGCGAGAAGACCGAGGCGCGCTTGAAGAAGGCCTTGTACTCGGCCGCGATGAGCGAGGGGTTGTGGAGCGTGAGGGTGCGCTCCCAGGGCTGGAGGACGGCGACGGAGCCCCAGTCGAGGCTGGCGGTGTCGAGGGTGACGGTCGGGCCGACGCAGTTGCAGGAGAGGGTGGTGGAGAGGGGCGGGCCCTCCGAGCCGGCCACCTTGAAGTAGACGGGGAGGGAGATGGGCCCCAGGCGCTCCGGGGTGAGCGTGAGGGCCACGATGCACGAGGAGAGCGCGGGGATGACGCCCTTGGGCTTGTCCGCCTCGTGCGTCGCGATGCACTTCGAGCCCTCGTCCTGCGCCAGCACCTGCGGGGGCGGCGGCGGCGGCGGCCGGCGCGTCAGTCGGGGCGCACGCACGCGGCCCGATCGGGCCTAGCCGGGCCGGGCTAGCTTAGGGGGCTAGGTAGCTAGCTGGCCGGCCCGCCCGCCCGCCCGCCCGCCCGCCCGCCCGCCCGCCGGCGCGCACCTCGTACTTGGCGGGGAGCTTGGACTCGTTGACGAGCTCGACGACCTTGGGGTAGGGGTAGCGGAGGAAGCAGTCGCCGTACTGGACCTCGTCGGCCGAGATGGAGATCTTGGGGACGAGGCAGCGGGCGCGCATGGGCAGCGCGAGCAGGTCCTGCCCCACGCCCTCCACGTCCACCACCAGGGACCGGTCGTAGGGCCGGGCCTGCACGGGCACAAAGTCCACCTGCACTTTCTGCTTCCCGTGGGGCAGCACCGTCCCCGAGCTCGGCACGATCTCGAACTCGCGGCCGTTGGGCGCCCCCGCCGCGCGGCCGTCCCCCGGCACCCGCAGCGAGAACTTCATCGGGATCTCCGACGTGTTGTACAGCGAGAGCGTCTTCGTCGTCAAAAAGGCGTAGCTGCGAGCAACAAAGACGTCAGAAAGGCGGCGCCGCAAGCAAGCAAGCCAGCGGGCGGACCTGACGGTGCCGAAGTCGAGCTCCTCGGCGTCGAAGTTAAAGGTGGGCCCGACGACGCGCCCCTTGAAGTCGACGTGCAGGTCCTCGTTCGCGAAGGCGACGTGGAAGGAGAAGCGCTCCGCGAAGTCCCCCAGCACGTTCGACGCGAACGTCACCTGAGCCGGGGCGGGGCGGGGCCGTTCAGAAGGCGCGAAGCATAGCTGAGCGTAGCGGGGCGTAGCATAGGGAGCACCTGGAGGGTCTGGGACTCGCCGACGCCCAGGACGCCGGCGCTCGGCGTGAAGTGGAACTTCTGCCCGAAGACCGACGCCGGCGGCCGCAGCTGGTACCGCACCTGGAGGGAGGGAGGAGGCAAACGGGCCTCGAACCGGAGCGGAGCGGAGCGGAGGAGAGGGAAGCGGGGCGGGGCGGGGCAAGGGGAAAAGCGGACCTGGATGTTGCCCTGGTTCTCGATGGAGACCTCGTACTGGTGCACGCTGTTCAGGAAGACGTCCCCGAGGTCCAGCTGGGGGGCCGGCCGGCCCGTCAGCGCCGAGGAAAGGCGCGCGGGGCGGGGCGGGTGGGGGCGGGGCGGACGACGTCGTAGGAGAAGCGGGCGCGGGGCCCGACGCCCTCGCCCTTGAGGTCGAGGGGGAGGCGCGTCTGCCGGCCCGTGACCTCGAGGTACGCCGCCGTGTTGAAGCGCGCCGCCGCCAGCGGCGAGAACGTGATCGTCACCTGCAAGGCTCGCTCAGCGTGGGGCCGGCCGAGGAGGACGAACTCCCGCGCAGCGCCGGCCGCCGCACCTGGACCTCGGAGTGGCCCCAGAGGTCCCCCTCGACGGGCTCGATGGAGAAGGCCTCGTGGTAGAAGAGCATGCGGTCGTGGTCCACCTCGCCCCGCGCCCGCTCGTACCGCCGCGTCACCTCCAGCATCCCCCGCCGCGCCCCGCCGCCCTCCCCCTCCTCCCCCTCGCTCCCCTCGTCGTCCCCGCCCAGCCCGCCCGTGCGCGCCGCCGCCGCGCTCAGCGCCGCCGTCGCCGTCGCCTGCAGCGCCCGCGTCTCTTCGTTCTCGGCCCTCGTCAGCTCCATCTGCCGCGCCGCGCGCTCCCGCTGCTCGGCCGCCGCCGTGGCGAGCGCGCGCCACTCGTAGTGGATGGGGATGTCCGAGCTGTTGTAGATCTTGATGGTGCGCCGCGAGGAGAGGCCGGTGTACGTCGGCTCCATCGTGAGCTCGGTCTTGTCGAGGCGCACGTTGACCTCGCCGCCCGAGCCGCGCAGGGCGCTGTAGACGACCTGGCCCTCCCCGAAGGCGAGGCGGACCTCGCCCGTGTAGTCGATCGCGCTCTCCGGCGTGAAGGAGAGCGTCACCTGGGCCGCCTCGCCCACGTCCACGTACCCCTCCATGGGCATCACCTTGAAGGGCCCGCTCGTCTCGAAGCTGAACTGCGCGTCCCGGTCGCCGATGTTCCGCATCAGCACGGTCCGCGTCGTCGTCATCTTGACCACCGCCTGGTCGAACACGATCTCGTCCGGGAAGTCCAGGAATGCTGCGGGCGCGCGGGCGCGGGCGGCGGCGGTGTCAGCCAGAGAGCGCGCGAGCGGCGCCGCGGCGCGGAGGTGGCGCACCGCGGGAGCCGATGGCGCGGACGGGCACGTGGAACTTCTCGCGCTCCGTGGCCACCACGAGGTCGATGACGTAGTCCTTGCGCTCCTCCGGCTGGAACTTGATGTTGTACGTCAGCTCCATACCCGACGCCACCTTGGCGCCCTTCAGCGCCTCCTTGCCCGGCGTGACGCTGAAGTACGGCGACTCGATCGGGAGGACCTTCACGCGCCGCGCCACCTGCGGGGGCGAGCGGGCGGGGCAGGCCTCAGGGGGCGGAAGGCGCGCGGGGCGGGGCTTAGCTGCGAGCGAGCGCGCGCACGTTGTCGTTGTTGCGGAGGTGCAGCACCGCCTCGTAGGTCTTGAAAGGCTCGTAGCCCTGGAAGACGACCTGCGGCGGGAAGGGCTGGAAGATGGGCTCGTCGATGGGGACGATCGTGTTCGTCTGGTGCGTGTAGTCCGACATGTTGAGGAACTCCACGATCTTCGGCGGCTTGCTCTTCACCGGGAAAGGCAGCGTCCCCTTCTTGCACGCCTCGAACTCTTTCCGAAGCATGCTCGGGGTCTTCTGCTCGGACAATGCGG
Organism: Cyanophora paradoxa; assembly: GCA_004431415.1. Taxonomy (NCBI): domain Eukaryota; class Glaucocystophyceae; order Cyanophorales; family Cyanophoraceae; genus Cyanophora; species Cyanophora paradoxa. The sequence continues at coordinate 29,270 of QPMI01000236.1, read as the reverse complement.
CACGGGCATGAGCTACGAGGCACGAGGCACCGCTCCACGCATGCAGGCGTGCGGAAGCTAGCGCGGCTGCCACATAGCCGAGCGGGCCGCTCCAGCGCACCTTGGGCTCCACGCCATCGTCCCCGCTGACATATCTAGGGAACTTCAGGATGGTCCGCTCGCCCATGCTGCCGGTCCGCTCCGTCCGCTTCGTCGTCCGGAGGGTGGCCATCGCTCTGGGTTGGGCCCTAGGCCCTCGCTACGAGGCCTGACCGATGGCTAACTCGACTGCGGTCCTAAGCTCATGCCGCTGCTGCGAGTGCGAGCCGAGCGCGGCCGATCTGTTTTCGGCAGAGGTGTTTTCGGGACTGTACCCCGCCTTCCTGGGGTAGAAGGAAACAGAACACAGCCGCTGACTCGGGGCCGAGCACGGTCGGCCCTTTCAACCTGCGGCGCCCAGCAAGATGGCCGCGGCCGAACACCTGGCGGCCGCGGCCCGAGCGTTGGAGGTCACCCAGCAGTACTGCCTCCAGGCTCAAAACGCGGCCGAGCAGCACGACCTCCGCGCGGAGCAGCTCGAAGCCGCGAGCACGCACCTCGCAGCAATACAGGAAGAGCTTCAGCAGCAGTTAGAGGTGCCCCTTCCCGCCCGCCGCGGTCATCCCTTGATTTCATGTGGTTTGCGTGGCAGGCGTTCGGCGTGTCGACGAAGCAGCTGCAAGACCGGAGGGCGGTGCGGGACTTGCGGCTTGATATGCGTCTTTCAAACCGTTCTGAACGCGGCGCGCAGGCGCTGGAGGCGCGGGCCGAGCAGCACGCCGGACGGGTCGAAAAGCAAGAAGCCCAGCTGGTGGAGGTCCTGCGGCGCCTTGGGGCGCAGCAGATCGACCCGCGGCTTCTCTCGGCGTCCTCGTCGGAGCCGAAGCGCGCGATGCTGGACTTCGTCGACATGCAGGCGGTCGGCGACCTCCGGAAGCAGGCGAAGGAGCTGATCGCCGCCCTCCGCCGGCCGCTCCAGGAAGCCCGCGCGCTGCTCGAACGGCTCGAGGCGCGCGCCGCCGAGCTGCAGTCCTCCTGCGCGCCCGGCCTCCGCGCCGCGCGGGCCCCGTCCGGCGGCCCCGAGAAGCCAGCGCGCAACATGCCCGAGGTGCGCAGCGCGCGGTCGGCGCCGGCGCCTTCGCCCGCACGTCCGCGCCTCTCACCGCCACCGCAGCTGCACACGATGCTGGGCGCGCTCCTGGCGGTTGCGAGGCACCACGACCGGCTGCTGTACAGCCTGCGGCGGGGCGAGGCGCCGGCGATGAGCGCGGAGGAGCTCGAGGCGAGGACGGCGGAGCTTCCGGAGCTGGCCTCCAAGTGCTACTACAGCCTGCAGCGCGTGCTGGCGGCGACGGGCGAGGCGCACGGGCGGGCCGCGCGATACAGCGAGGCCCACGCGGCGGCCACAGCGGCGCACGCGACGCTGGCGGACTTTGGCGAGCGGCTCGGGGCGGCCGAGGCGGCGCTCCTGCGGGCGGAGGAGGAGGCGGCGGCCGCCGAGCCGGCGCTGGCGGCCTGCGCGGAGGAGATGGGCGACCTGTGCGGCTGGTACGCGCACACGCACGCGGCGTACGCGCAGCTGGCGCCCGAGGTCCAGCGCCGGCGGGCCGAGCAGGCGCGCGCCGCCGCCGCCGTCGAGCGCTGCCGCGCCGAGCTGGAGGCGATCCACGCGGCGGAGGCGGCGCGGCGGGCGGCCTTCGAGGAGGCGCACGGGCGGTACCTGCCGGCCTCGCTCTGCCCCGCCATCCACGCCCCGCCCCCGCGCTACGCCGTGGCACCGGACCGCCCCGACGCGCCCCTCCCGCCCCTCGAGACCCCGCCCCTGCTCGCCTCCTCCTCCTCCTCCTCGTCCGCCTCCTCCTCGTCGCCCCGGGCCCTCCCCCCCGCCTCGGGGCGGACCATGGGGATCCAGCCGCTCGGGCAGCGCGAGTCCTTCCGCCTCGCGCGGGGCGCCGCCACGCGCCTCGCCTCCGCCACGCCCACCAACGCCCCGCCCGACCCGGGGACCGGCGAAGGCGTCTAGGCGACCGGGCCCCCGCCAGATCTAGAGCCCGCGCGCGTCCTGTACAGACTGTATCATAGCGTAGCCTTTCGGTTCTCTCCGCACTTTCTTTCCTCTCTCTGCATGGGGTACAGTTCCTCCCCAGCTGTAGAGCTTCTTTTCTTCTTGCGGCCGGCGTTCAGCCCTTTCCGCCTAGTACTAGTACTAGGGTACAGCTCTTGCTTCCTGGTGATGGGGTACAGCTTAGTAGTCGACCGCTGCCGCCCAGCGGCTCCTGTATACGTACACAGTTCCGTGCTTCTGTGCGCGGAGTTTTGCTCCTACGTGACATGCATGTCAAGCCCTTCTCTCGCCGGGGTGACCGCCGGGGCTGGGGCGGCGGGCGGTGGTGACGGGGAAGAGGCTGGTGCCGCCGCCGCGGGGACCTCGGAGGCCGCCGGCCTGGCCGCGGGGGCTTCGGCGGGCCGGGGGAGAGCCCGGCCGGATCCGCACCGCCACGGGGGCGGCACCGCCAGCGCCCGGCGAGCGGGGCTCCTGCGCCCCCGCGGCGCCCGCGATATCGATGTGAGTGCTCGACGCGCTGCGGACCACCGGTGCGGCCGTGGGGGAGGGAGAGGAGGATCCGGAGGAGGGGGAGGAGGCGGTGTGGGGCGCCGAGCTCGAGAGGGACACCGGTGGCGCGGGGGCGCTCCACGGCGGGAGCTGCGCGGCGGCCGCCAGTGCTGCCCGGGGCAACTCTGGGTCGGGGCGGCGGGCGGCGGGGACGGGGCCGGCTGCGCCGCCGCGGGGGTCGCGGGGCGGGCTCGAGGGGAGGCCGGCGCGGGCGGCGGCGGGCGGGGCCGCCTCGTCGACGAGCGACGCGACCTGCCCCGCCGCGTCGGCGCCGGCGGGCGGGGCGGGGCGGGGGCGGGCGGGGCGGCGGCGCACCTCGCTGCCGTAGCGCCGCGCCAGCTGGCCCGACCTGTGCATGGCCCGCCGCGTCGGCGCCGGCCGCGGCGGGCGGGGCCGCCTCGTCGACGAGCGACGTCGACGCGACTTGCCCCACCGCGTTGGGGGGAGGGGAGGCCCTGAGGGGGCCGCTGGGCCAGCTAGCAGCACCGGTACCGGTACTACAAAACCGGGACCGCCCGGCGGCCGGACCCGGGGGTCACGGCGGCGGGCGGCGGGGACCGCGCGCGGGGCCGTCGCCACGTGCACGGCCGGCGCAGGGGGAAGCGCTCGCTGCAACGCGTACGTATATATACGTATACGTATACGTATACGGGCCGGGGAAGAGAGGGGGGGGGGAGGGGTGGGGGGGGGGAGCGCCGCAATCCGATATCAATTCGGATCCGATGATCGCGCAGCTTCGAATTCGCGGCGATTTCGCGCTAACGCTGATCATGAAGATCTGGAAGATCTGACGAAGATCTGGAAGATCTGGAAGATCTGACCGAATTGAAGCGGCGAATTCCGGAAGTTCAGCTAGCGCTAGCAATTAGGGCACTGGCCAGCCTGCCCTCCCTCTGGCCAGCGGGCCAGCCCAAGCCGACGAAGCCTTGCCAGCGGCCCGGGGCTGGCCGCCAGCTTCCAGCCAAAATTTGGCCGTCCAGCTGGCGGCCAGCCTCCAGCTAGGAGCCGACAGCTTGGCCAGGCCAGCAGGCCAGCCGACCAGCCGCAGAGCCCACGTTCTTAAATGAAATCGGTGTCTTGAAAACGATTTTGTAACTGTTTTATTGTGCACAGTTAAGAATATTAGCTGTTGATCTTATCAAGCCACCCCCTCAAGCCCCACTCCTAGCCTGGAACCGACCCCCCAGCCAGTGTCGCCGACCGGCTGGCCGCCCGATAAAGCCGAAAAAGGCTGGCCCGGCTGGTCAACAAATCGGGCGGCTGGGCCAGCCTAAAAGTCCAAAACCAGCCAGCCAGCTGTTCGGCCGGGCCGCTGGCCAGTGCCCTACTAGCAATAGCGCTAGCTAGATACAGCAGTTAATTATAATAACTGATACTTGATATTAATATAATTTAACCCGGTGACCACATATAATTAACTTTAGTAAGTAAACCGCCAACTTGGCAAGTCTGCCATCGCCGGCCCATGGCCCCGGCCATCCGATGATCGGTTTCAGGCTCGGTTTTCAAAGTTTCCTGCGCGCGCGGGCGATCATGCCGCAGTGCGTACCGTAGACGGTCCGTACGTAGTACGTAGTACAGCTACGGACCCTCCGGTGAGCTACCGGTACCGGAACCTTGTCTTTTGTTAATTAACGAATTACAAATAAGTAATTCTTTGGTCAATCCGCTAAAATCATTCGAATTCATTGCTAGCTAGTGCATGCCTTGCAGTGGGATTTCAAGTTCAATTTATGATAATTTCAAGATTCATTATCAAGTACATACTTGCGTATATATATCCCGAGTCCCGACTCCCGAGTCCCGACTTTTGACGTCGACTCCCGGGTTCCGGGAATACTACCACTGTTAGTCTACCAGTAGTACTAGTCCCGCCGCGGATCGGCTCCCGCCGGGCCGGACTCGGGACTCGGGAGTCCCGACTCCCGAGTCCCGACTCGTCGAGTCCCGACTCCCGAGTCCCGAGTCCGACTCGGCGACTCCGGCCCGGCGGCGACTCCCGAGTCCCGACCGTCGGACTCCGGGACTCCCGACTCCCGAGTCCCGACTCCCGACTCCCGACTCCCGAGCTCGCCGAGTCGAGTCCCGAGTCCCGACTCGGCGATCGCGATCGCGAGTCCGAGTGCGCATGCATTGCCAGTTGCCCGCGGCGCGATCATCGCCGAGTCACTGAGTCGGCCCGGCGGTGCCGCAGTGCCGCAGTGCATACCGTAGCAGCATACGCAGCTGCAGTAATCACGTGCTGACTAGTACTCTGCTGATCATGACTCAGTGAGAACGCGCAGCGCGTGAACAGTGCGATATCGATATCGGTCTTCGAGTTCCGAAGTTCGCGATCGCCAGCGCTGCGGGGCCGAGTCGCGCGATCGTCCGCCGCAATCGTACGTGTACGGTACAGAGTACGCGTACGCGTACGTATACTACCAGCAGCACTACCGTCACTGGTGCGCTTTTGTTCATGATCATGTGTATATGTGTGAATGTGTCTGTCACAGTGTACATGCATATGTACTACGGAACATGTGAACTTCTTTTAGATCTAGAGCTCGAACTAGCGTGAACATGTAACTTTGCGTGAACTGAGCAGTGCGTGAACAGCTGCAGTGCGTTATCGCCATCATATCGGTCTTCGATCGCGAGCTCGTGATCGATCGTCTGCCGCGGCCCGCGGTCGCCCGCGGTCCGACGGTCGCCGCAACACCCGCAATCGTATACGTACGGTACAGACTACTGCCAGCAGCACTGCGGCAGCACCGCCGCTGGTGCGCCTTAATTTTGTACGTGTGCATGTATATACATGTGTGTATGTATACTATGATACGTGTACATATACATGTGCATATGCAAGTGCACTTAAGCTTCTTCAATATCTCGAGCTAGCGTGATATATATATATACATATAAATACCGCGCCCGCGACCGATATCGATGCCTGACGAGCCGTAATGCAGAGCTAGCGTCACGGCGTGAATACATCCATATATATGGATGCCGGCGGGGGCGCCGTGAAGGCGCAGACCGAATCCGCAGGGCGGAGTCCGGTGCGTTAAAACGTTGTTGCGAACACGTTAACGTACGCATGCGCACCTGCATCCTTTAAACCACTCTGTGTACGTATACGCGCAGGATTGTCTCCATGTCGGAGACATTGTCACACATATGAATATTCATATTTTAATCCCTCGGCGTTCCGCCTCAGGATTAAAATATGAATATTCATATGTGTGATTCGATGTTATATCAATAAAATCGATTAATTTATTTGAATTTTCACATGAATTTTCATATTTGTAAATGCATTTTCAATTAATTTAATCGATGTTATATCGATAAACTCGATTAATCGATATTGTATCTTAATTGTAGTTAATCGGAATTATATCAATAACTTCGATTGATCTTAATTGAATCCTAAATGAATCTAATCGGAATTATATCAATAAATTCGATTAAATCATGTTCTTTTCCGATTAAATCAAATAAATATTTAACAAGATCCGTGCTCCTGCGGAGCACTAAGTACGGCGAAGCCTCGCGGACGCCCTCGCGGCTGTCACAGTAGGCCTATAGGGCACTGGCCAGCGGCCTGGCCGATCGCGAACAGCTTTCTGGCTAGAAGCTGGCTGGCTGACGGCCAGTCCAGCTAGCGCTGGTCGGCTAGAGGAATATTAATGCCATGATGTACTGAGCGAGGAAATAATTAAAGGGTGGAGCAGATCGATCTAGATTGAGCCCCATGAGAGTATTCATTTGAGCTCTTAATTATCGAACTTTCGCTAAAGGGTGGAGCAGATCGATCTAGATTGAGCCCCATTCTCTTCAAAGAGGGTGGAGCAGATCGATCTAGATTGAGCCCCATTCTCTTCAAAGAGCTACGGGAAATAATTAAAGGGTGGAGCTGAGTACCGTAGCGATGCCCATGCGTGAGCATGCGAGGGCGTGCGGAAAGCTGTGCAGGTCCGTGCAAGATCGAACTTTCGGGGTTGGCTGGGTTCTCGCGGCCCGGCGCATCTGTAAAGCATGCGGAAGGCTTTGTCTACATCTCACATGCATATGCTATTGTCCCGCGCATGTGCCGCGGCGTGGGCGCGCAGAAAGATGTCCAGGTCCGTGCAGGATCGAATTTTTGCCGTCGGCTGGGTTCTCGTGGTCTTCGGCGTGTTCGAAGCTTGTCGAAGGCTTTGATAAAATCTCAAATGAATATTGTAGCGATGCGCATGCGCGAGGATGCGAGGGCGCGCGGAAAGATGTGCAGGTCTGTAGAGGATCGAATTTTCGGGGTGGGCTGGGTCCCCGCGGCCCCGCGCATCTGTAAAGCGTGCGGAAGGCTTCTTCTACATCTCAAATGCGTATGCTATCGTTCCGCGCATGCGCCGCGGCGTGGGCGCGCGGAAAGGTGCCCGGGACCGTGCAGGTTCGAATTTTTGCTGCCGGGAGCCTTCCTGCACTGTTCGGCCTCCGAAAAGTGGATTTCGGGGGTGGGCAGGCCGTGCTATGTCTATGCGCGCCAGTACGCATGGATTGCGCGCGTCGCGGGACCGGCCGGAACCGGCCGGATCAAATTTTCGGCCGACTCTTCGCACTGGAGCGTCGACGGCGCCCGAAATCGAGTTTGCGGCGATGCGCTCGCCCTCGCGCGTCATTCTGTATCGTTCTGGGGCGTCCCTGGCGCGATTTCGTCGCGGGACCGGGCGGGACCGGGTCAGGCGAAGCCTCTTTCTCAAACCCAAAAACCGCCGATATAAATTCCTTTTTTAACCTTTTTTTCCACTCGAGATCCCCCCTGCTAAATAATTTCCGTGTCGCACTCCCTCGAGGCAGAATTATTAATTCTGCCTCGACACGGACGCGATTGCCGCTAATGACTCAGCTACCCTAACCCCCACAGACCTCTCTAGATCCATTTTTAGCGTCCTGGCTTCCCTAAGACGACCGCTCCCCCGTGGGCGTCCCGCGAATATCGAATTTCCCTCTGGATCAATTCCGGTACTTAACCTCCGACAAACGCAGTCCGAGTCAGAAGGTGGGACCCGGTCCCGCCCGGTCCCGCGACGAAATCGCGCCAGGGACGCCCCAGAACGATACAGAATGACGCGCGAGGGCGAGCGCATCGCCGCAAGCTCGATTTCGCGCGCCGTCGACGCTCCAGTGCGAAGAGTCGGCCGAAAATTTGATCCGGCCGGTTCCGGCCGGTCCCGCGACGCGCGCAATCGATGCGTACTAGCGCGCATAGACATAGCAGCGCCTGCGCACCCCCGAAATCCGCTTTTCGGAGCCGGAAGAGCGCAGGAAGGTACCCGACGCCAAAAATTCGATCCTGCACGGCCCCGGACATCTTTCCGCGCGCCCACGCCGCGGCGCATGCGCGGAAGAATAGCATAAGCATTTAAGATCTAGAAGAAGCATTCCGCACGCTTTACAGATGCGCCGGGCCGCGAGGACCCAGCCGACCCGAAAATTCGATCCTGGACGGACCTGCACGTCTTTCCGCGCGCCGTCGCATCCTCACGCATGAGAATCGCTACTATATTCATTTGGGATTTTATCAAAGCCTTCCACAAGCTTCGAAGACGCGAAAGAGCACGAGAACCCAGTCGACGGCAAAAATTCGATCCTGCACGGACCCGGACATCTTTCCGCGCGCCCACGCCGCGGCGCATGCGCGGAACAATAGCATAAGCATCTGAGATGTAGATGAAGCGTTCCGCACGCTTTACAGATGTGCCGGGCCGCGAGGACCCAGCCGACCCTCAAAATTCGATCCTTGACGGACCTGCACATCTTTCCGCGCGCCCTCGCATCCTCACGCACGAGAATCGCTAGTATATTCATTTGAGATGTTTTAAATGCTTTCCGCGAGCTCTGTGGGCGCGACAGGGCGCGAGAACCCAGCCGACGCAAAAATTCGATCCTCGCCACGCCTGCACGTCTTTGCGGGCGGCCTATATGCATTCGAGGGTCTGTTTAAGCGATTCCCAAGCTCTGTGCATGCGCCTGGCCGCGAGAACCTTGCCCCTCCGGGGATCCCGGCCTCCCTCCGAACAATATTATATAATTATATAATTAATCTCCTCTCAATCTGCTCCACCAGTTAAAAGCCAGTCCAACCACTCCCTAATAATATATTCGCTTTATTTCCTCAGTACATTAATATTTCTCTCTGGCCGGCCATGCAGCGCTAGCTGGACTGGCCCATGCACTGGGCCGGGCCCGGCCAGTACTAGTTGGGCTGCAGCTGGCCAGCCAGACAGCTGTTCGCGATCGGCCGTGCCGCTGCCACCCGCTGGCCAGTGGCACCCAGTGCCCTATATATAGCTAGGCCTACTGTGACAGCCGCGAGGGCGTCCGCGAGGCTTCGCCGTACTTAGTGCTCCGCAGGAGCACAGATCTTGGGGTTCGGGCAGCCGTGTAATGTCTATCAATCGCGTCCGTGTCGAGGCAGAATTAATAATTCTGCCTCGAGGGAGTGTGACACGGGAATTATTTAGCAGGGGGGATCTGGAGTGGAAAAAAAGGTTAAAAAAGGAATTTCGGTCGGCGGTTTTTGGGTTCCTGCGGAGCACTAAGTACGGCGAAGCCTCGCGGACGCCCTCGCGGCTGTCACAGTAGGCCTATAGGGCACTGGCCAGCGGCCTGGCCGATCGCGAACAGCTTTCTGGCTGGATCCGGAAGCTGGCTGGCTGACGGCCAGTACTTGTCCAGCGCTGGCCGGCTAGAGGAATATAACTAGAGGAATATTAATGTACTGAGGAAATAAAGGGATGCCGGAGCAAGTTGAGAGGAGATGAATTATATAATATTGTTGAGAGGGAGGCCCGGGAGGGGCGAGATTCTCAAGGCCAGACGCATGCACAGAGCTTGCGAATCGCTTAAACAGAATCTTGAATGCATATAGCATCGATGTGCGGGGCTGCGGAGGCGAGGGCACGCGGAAAGCTTTGCAGGCCTGGCCAGGATCGAATTTTCGGGGTCGGCTGGATTCTCGCGCCCTGTCGCATCTTTATGCGCATCTTTAGAGTTCGCGATTCAGCTGGATTCATCTTTTATTTCGGGGTCGGCTGGATTCATGCGCATCTTTAGAGTTCGCGAAAAGCTTAAGAAAGATCTCAAATTACTAGTGTAGGGATGCGCACGCGTGAGGATGCGAGGGCGCGCGGAAAGCTGTGCAGGTCCGTCCAGGATCGAATTTTCGGCGTCGGCTGGGTCCTCGCGGCCCGGCACATCTGCAATGCGTGCGGAAGGCTTTGTCTACATCTGAAATGCTTATCATATTGTTCCGCGCATGCGCCGCGGCGTTGGCGCACGGAAAGATGTCCGGGTCTGTTCAGAATCGATTTTTTGCCGTCGGCTGGGTTCTCGTGCTCTTCCGCGTCTTCAAAGCTTGTGGAAGGCTTCAATAAAATGTGAAATGAATATTGTAGCGATGCGCATGCGCGAGGATGCGAGGGCGCAAGAACAGGTCTTCAGGTCTGTAGAGGATCGAATTTTCGGGGTCGGCTGGGTCCTCGTGGCCCGGCGCATTTAGAGACCGTGCAAAAGGCTTCTCCTACATCTCAAATGCTTATGCTATCGATCCGCGCATGCGCCGCGGCGTCGGCGCGCGGAAAGTTGCCCGGGACTGTGCAGGATCGATTTTTTGCCGTCGGGAGCCTTCCTGCGCTGCTCTGGCTCCGAAAGCGGATTTCGGGGGTGCGCAGGCCCTGCTATGTCTATGCGCGCCGGTACGCATCGATTGCGCGCGTCGCGGGACCGGGCGGGACCGGCCGGATCAAATGTTCGGCCGATTCTTCGGACTGGAGAATCGAGGGCGCCCGAAATCGAGCTTGCGGCGATGCGCTCGCCCTCGCGCGTCATTCTGTATCGTTCTGGGGCGTCCCTGGCGCGATTTCGTCGCGGGACCGGGCGGGACCGGGTCCCACCTTCTGACTCGGACTGTGTTTGTCGGGGGTTAAGTACCGGAATTGATCCAGAGGGAAATTCGATTTTCGCGCGACGCCCACGGGGGAGCGGTCGTCTTAGGGGAGCCAGGACGCTAAAAATGGATCTAGAGGGGTCTGTGGCGGTTCGGGCAGCTGTGTAATGTCCATCAATCGCGTCCGTGTCGAGGCAGAATTAATAATTCTGCTTCGAGGGAGTGTGACACGGAAATTATTTAGCAGGGGGGATCTCGAGTGGAAAAAAAGGTTAAAAAAGGAATTTCGGTCGGCGGTTTTTGGGTTTGAGAAAGAGGCTTCGCCTGACTTTGTTATCATAAGTGGTCTAAGTTGACTCACTTTTCATAAACATTTTGAACTCTTAGTCTCTTTGAATTTCTTAAGATGACTCAACTTAGTCAACTTAGTCAACTTTGTTACCATAATCAATCAGGGTGGACTCACTTTTAGATCAACTTTGAAATTTCAAGCAAAATCAACTTGGATTTCAAAAGTGGATCTTCTAAGTGGACTCAAAATGTTCACTTTGTGATACTTGTTAGCTCAAATCCTTACTGTTTATGGTCAGGGTTGACTAAGTGGGGGGAGTTGACACATTTTTTGAAATCCTTTTTAGAAAACTTTAGGTCCCAAATATTTCCTGTGAAATTTGAGTCAACTCAACCCACTTAGTCAACCCTTGCATTGAATTCGTAACAAAATCCATATACTATTACTACTTTTACGATTAATATGAGTCAACCTTGAGTCCACTTTAATATAAATATTATATAATAGGGGGAATCAAGGGGAGATGCTTATAAACATATGAATTATTGAGCCTATGATACTTACATCGTCAGGCAGGCCTCGTTAAGAGGATTCCGAATCTGTTTTTGGTTTTGTCACATGATGAGTTGGTGAAGAGATACATGCATTTTAGTGTTTTGTATGTGGTTTAATGATATGATGTCATAATGCATGGGTTTTCGTCAACAGTTAAATGAACAGTTAAGTGGACACCGTTTCACGATAAACGAGTAGACACTGCCTACTCCCAACAGGTGTCCACTTAACTGTTCACTTAATTGTTCGCAATTTGCTTCATTGTCTTTCAATAGCTTTCCCGCATATCTTGTTTTCAATTGTTGTTGCAGTCCACTATTACAATAGTTGTCTCCTTAACTGTTCACTTATCTGTTCGCTGCGGAAAAAGACGATGACGGACGTGTAATTTTACGAAATGATGTCATAATGACGATGCAAATGTATATGATATATATGACACACCATCGAACTCGGGAGATCATGACGATCACGGCGATATATATATGTTATATGTTTATGATACATCATTATTACATCATTATGATGCATCATTCCGAAATCTCGAAAAATCGATAATCGGCATCTTCAAACGCTTGTATCTCATCACCAGATAGTCAACTTGCAGCGTTCTGCATAGCGTTGTGAAGCGCTTGAGAAGATCTACACGTTGATGTGTATATCATATGCATATATGTATATCACACATACATATATTTGGAAAAAACGAGTTTTCGGCTATGAAACTAGCTAGTTTTGGTCCTTTCTCTTAGTGTTCTTTGAGGTTTAGGGGCTGTATATGACTCCTTAGTAGTCTGAAAGTCATTATACCACCTCTGGCTATTCACTTCTGAAAGTTTCTGTGTGCCTGCTATGGTGAGCTTTTTGAGTTCCCTGCTAACTTTCCCAGCCTTGTCCTTTCTAGCCTCTATCAAAGGCTTATCTGGGACTTCATTAGCAGCTTCTATGCCCTCTCTCCTTATAGCAGCATCAACCCTAGCTTCCTCTTTGGCTTGCTCTAAGGCATCCACTGTAGGGGTTTCTAGATATTCAACTGCATTCACAGGCAACAGCTCATGGAATGCAAACCTGTTATCTATGATCTCTCCAGTGGGACTCCTTAGCTTAAACTTAAAGCCTTCCCTACTATCAACAGTGTAAACCATCCTAGACCAATTGTTACCCTGTTTAGCAAAGGGGTTCTTCTCAACTTTCACTCTAACAAACATGCCAGGCTGCATGGTATCAAGGTAAGCTATTGATTTCTTGAATCTTTCATCTTCTAATCCCACTATATACCTATAATGCTCCTCTGTAGTTTCGCCTGGCTTCATCTTAGTAGCTGAGTGAACTGTATTATTGTAATTATACTCAATATCACCTAACACATCAAAGAATCTAGCTGTGTTATTAGCTATGCAATAGTTTGTGATCAGTCTCTTAATCTGCTTGTTAAAGGCTTCAATTCGACCTTGGCTTCTATGGTCAGCAGTTCCACTCACTTGGTGTTCTATGAATTTACTAGATAAATACTCCTGGAATATTCGATTTTGGAATTCACTCCCAGCATCTGATTGAACTTTTACTATTGGTCTTGCCACTCTCATTTCAAGCTGTTTAAATGCAGCTAATGTAGTGAGAGCTGATTTATCCCTTATAGGTATGATATACCCAGTTCTCAGTGTAGATTCCATTGCAGTCATAAAGGTATCATAGCCATTGTTTTGTTTCTTATAAGCTGGGAAAAAGAGCAAATCAATCACATAGGTATCAAGGGGCTGCCTAATTGGAACCATGGGATCTCTCTTCCTAGATATAGCTGGTGCATTGATCTGAACTACCTCTTGTTTTTTATAGAACTCTTGCAACTGCTTATAGGATTCATCAGGTAACTCAGCCCTCATAGCTTGAAGCCCTTTGTAACCAGTTCTCACATCATAGAATCTCTTGGCAATCTTGCTGGTTTCTTTCACTGCAATAGCAACTGGGATCTCTACTGGGACAAGCTCTTTCATCTCTGACTTTTTTACAATTCGAGATTCCCCTTTTCCTCCTTTGGAATTGTGATGGGCAGTAGGTTACCTTGCAGTTGCTCAGTGGTTCTTCTAACTATTCTTCCAGTTGCTGGCATCTCTTAATTAAAAGGAACAGAATTAATACCATCTGGTAAGATGTATCTCTTTGCATCAAAGCAGTTTAGGGCAACCCTTCTACTCACAGTATCTATTATTGTGTGATCTGCCCTTCTCTTCTGCTTTGCAGTCACAGTCTTGCTGATACCTGCAAATAAACACTGCTTAAAATCATTAAATTGGAGTTCCTCAGTGGAAGTCCCAGATAGCTTACTTCTCTCAATCTCAGCAGTTCTGAAACTGTAAACTTTGGCTCTGAGACCCACATACTCCAATATAGCAGAACCTGGCATTTCATTTTTGTATTTACCTGGGGTCATTCTGTTAGGTCCTCCTAAGTCCAGATTAAAGGATATATTCTCTATATCTTTTTGTAGGGTCTTAGATTCGATATATAGACAAAAGGAGTCAGTATCATGGAATAGTAACTTTGCTTTTGTCCATTGGGACCTTACAGTATCATAGAAGAACTTGTAGTTATGCAGTTTGGCTGCATCCAGAACATAAGCCCCAATAGCAACTGGCTTATCTAGCTTCACATGCTTTGTGTAAAACTCAAAGGCAACTGCTTTTTCGTTTATGGGACTTGTTGATTTCACCAATGGGGAGGCTGCATATTTCATAAACAGTTTCTCACTGTTTGCAATCTTAACCACAGATCTACCTCTGCAAGATTCAATGCATTTCCCATAGATTGAGTTATTCATGAGTTTATAGAAATCAGCCTCGAATTTATTCACTGCTTTCCTTCTCATCTCAGTATTCAGCTCAATGTAGGGTTTCATTACAGGAGCCACAGTAAATGATAGGACCCTGTGAACCTTCTTTAGTTTCACCCCTTTGTCCAACAGATACTGTAGAAGAGGCTCAGAAATCACATAGTTGGTCACAGAACCAAAGGTTGCAGTTAGCTTAGGGGTCTTATCAAGCTCTTCTCCTGAGAGATCTAATAGGCTCTTTTGATATTGTGATAATTCGGCATAATCTATTATTTTCTTGTTAATAATTAGGGGGAAATCACTGTGGTCTAGATATAGCCTAATTGGGTAATCCAGATCAACTTCCAGGAAACTGGATCTGTTATCTTGTGGGTTGAATTCGGTCTCCCATCTAAAATCACCAACTGGGATTGGCTGACTCAAACAGTAGCCATACAAGTTGTTAGCATCAAACAGCATTATATGGGAGTTCTCACCATCAGCCTCAGCATACCTACAAGGCATTGTTGCAAAGCCACCCCTGATTCCCCTCTCAACAAATTCGTATTGCTCTACATCACTTATAAGCTCTATTTTTGCCTTGGTGGTCCTAAGCATAGCATCCCAAGATAACCCAGGTGCAGATACATAATGAACTGGGTCCAATCCATATACTGTGTGTGAAAGCCTTCTGAAGGCTTGGAATTTGTCCATTAACTCATCTACATCAGCAGCCCCAAATTCCATAAAATTACTTGCATCAATGAACTTGTAAAGACCCCATTGCAATGAAAGGTATTGATCAAAGTTTTTCGAAAGGATTTCGATTCGCTTTTTATCACCCATGCCTGCTATTTTTCTGAAAATGAATGTCCCACAGTCATCCATTTGGTCAACAACAACTGCAACTTTGGTTTGCTTTGAGATTCTCCTATGGAGATTGCAGTTTCTGCATGCAGGTGCAATGTAATTACCTGTGTGGTGATCATGATCTCTGCATTTGAAGTTTTCCTTAGTGAACCTCTCACTGCAAAGGTAACAGTGTTTAGTAGCCCTGTAAATAGCCTTTTGCTCATCTGTGAGTTCATTCATTGGAATATTGGTGAACAGGAAATCGATTAGTTCTCTAGCTTTGGACTCTTTCTTTAGCATGATCTGTTCCAGCCATTTCTTACTAGTTACATATAAATATATTTTTCTATCTCTTAAATCATTTTTTGGTTGACTTAGTGGGTGGAGTTGAGGCACTTTTTATTTCTTTTTAGGGCAGAGTCCTCTTTTAGAATCTGTGAAAAAATGAGTCAACTCCCCCCACTTAGTCAACCTAATCGATAAATAAACCATAAATAAAAGACTGTTTGGGTCTTTTATGATAAATTTGAGTCAACTGTGAGTCCACTTTTGAGTAAACCTAAACTTCAACATCAGAGTCATAATCTGATGCATCAGGATCAGCAGCAGGTAGTTCTTGTTTCATCCTTGGATTAGCTTCTTCCTCAATGGTCTCATCATCTACAAGCTTCATCTTTCTGAATTCCTCAAATACTTGTGGGAATAGGAAATGATAGTATTGTTTACCATTTGTAGTTTTCACTTGGATATATGTAACACTTCGCATTTCTGTATAATATCTGCGACTATTATAATCGTTTTTATATTTATTGCTGGTAATGAACTCCTGGAACCATTTCCAGGTTTCCACAAGGCTACCAGACTTGCATTTATTCTCGGAAATTAAGCCTCGATCCACAAGCCACTTAGTGAACATAAGGATGATTGGAGCGCACACCTGCTGGGCTAAATAGTATTTATTTGTAAGGGGTCTATCAGCAATCCAGTTCACATCCTCACATTCAACTTTGGTTCTCAAATAGTGGGCAATGTTTCGAATATTGCAGTGATCATTAAGCCATTTTACAAGTGGAAGGAAGTATGACCTATCCTTTGCGAATTTCTTACTAACTTCAACAACCACAAATCGCCTATCTCCAGCTTCAATTTTAACTGGAATGTTGTTATTGCTGGTGAATATAATCCTGGCAAAGTTGCTTTTTGTGTATGAATCTATCCCTTTGTGTTCAATAACAATCTTATCAGAAGTAATGAGATCTTTAAGCATATCATTATTTTCGAATGTGTCCTTGCCTGAGGCTTCATTCACAACAATCAAGATCTTATCCTCTCTATTGTGGGCAAATCGACCAAACAGATCCTCTTTTGGCTTACCAGTTGCATAACTCAGGGCATCTCCAAGTATCTTCTTTTGGAAAGTATCAACCAACACATTCTTACCAGTTCCCTGTTCACCAATGAAGATTAAGGATACTCCATTGAGTTCCCCAGGCTTTTGCAGCATGTGGGCAAACCATTTCAACAGATATTCATAGGTATTTTGATCCTCACCAGACATTAAGAACAAGTGATCAAGGAAAGGCTTAATCATCTCAGCAGTTACATCCTCTGGAGCATTTTCGAATTGCTGATGGTCGACCTTCATTCCTGGATAGAGATTAAATACAGACTTGCATTTTGCACTGAGAGTAGCAGGAGGTGGGAGGAAATCCATGTAAGTTGATCTTGTGGCTGTTGGATCCACAATCCATTTCCTAAATGATTGCTCCCATTTCTCTTTCTCATTATCTGTCCCCTCATTCACAATCACCTTATGCATCAAGTGGGGAAATGCTTTGTAGACAGTTTTCCAATGTCTTTGGGCATCCAGCAAAGTAGTTGTTCATCCCAGAGCATCACACAACCAACATTTTCAACATGATGCATGCGAGCATTGAAATACCTCTTATGCACATTGTAATGTTCAGCCAAAGGAGGGATACTTGCAGTCTTGTAATCGATTTCATCTGTGTCCTCTGGTAGGAATGCATACTTTTTGGGGAAGAGTTCCTTGAAAAGCTCATTGTTATCTTTGCTCAACCAATAAACCAAGGATTTGAAGGTCAACACTTTGCCAGGCTCAGCCTTCTTCTTGCTTCTGCAAAGCTGTGTAAACTTTTCCTGGCATTCATCATAATCATACTTGTCACTCTGTTCTGAGAATTGGTGGAAGAGTTCAGCCTGCATTTTAGGGGTAAATTTGTTGTCTTCCCCAACATTGATGATGACCAGTCCAACATCAATCCAAGTCTTATACTCGCTGGCTCTTTCAGCATTGAGACCCATTATAACACTTTGTAGCAGTTCGAAAGTAACAGGATTTTCGGGTTCAGTGTCTTTTTCAGCTTCTACCTTCTCAGTCTTCACTTTATCACTTTTTGGCTCCTTTTTAACTGGTTTTGGCTCAGGAGTATAATTTGCAAATGCAGAAATATTTGATTCATCCACAAGTTTAGTAGTAGCTGAGAAGTAAGATACAAAGAAGTCCTCATTTCGCATTAACACTTTGTCACAGTCAACGAATTTCTTAAAGCAAACGTTTTTATCAACATCTTTTTTCGACTTATTTTGAGCATCCAGAGTCTCACCTTTGCAGCAATTGAGGCAGATTAGGTTCTGTGTGGAGCTGTAAACTCCACTGTCATAATCCTCATTTTTCACCAATCCCATCGCTTTGAAAAGCTTGGGATATCTTCATGTTTGCATGCAAGCGATTTAATAATAAAGTGGGCTGAAATCTTGAACTTGGTGACATCCTCCTTAATCAAATAAACCCTTCTATGGCGAACTGCAACAGCAATATCGTTAATAGAAGTGGTACCAGATCGCTTCCATAGCTTATCTCTCATCTCTCTTACAACAGTTTCCGCCTCAGCATAGTTATCAGCAATGTTCTCCTTCAAATCAGCGAATTTATCCAGGTCCAGGTAAACTCTGGTCACTTGCTCAGGTTGAATGCATTCAGCCCAGGTCTTAACCTTGCTATTATCAATGGCTTCAAGGGCATCTTCGGCAGAATCAAATACATGGGTGACCTTGTTGCGATCACCAATGAGAGTACTAAGGAATGTAGCATTTTCAACAGGGGTGGCGAATTTCTCGATTTTGTTCATTTTCGATTTTGGGGACTTCTACCTTTAACGAAGAAAATAATTTCGGAAGGAGGAATTGTCTTTTATATATATCCTATTATTTGCCAAGTCCTTAAGTAGTTTTGGGTCGGGATACTGTCTCGATATATAGGTACAGTTTTAAAAAAGAGGGAAGAAAGCTGTCATTTTTTTGCCTCCGATCAAATCGATTTCTACAAAATTTGTTTCGATCGAGAATTTATTCTTCGATATATTTCCGAGGTCTTCCAACCGGTTTATGCTCTTTGGGTTTCTTGGGCTGTTCATCTTTCTTCTTGTGGTAATATTCCAGCGCTTTTGCCTTTTTTTGCTCGCGATATTCTTCATTTTCCCTGTATTTCCTCTGGTGTCTGAGGGCAATCTTTTTGAGTTCTTCTGGTGTGTGAACTGTAGCGGCTCCTTGGATAATCGTTCCTGCTTCTTTTTATGATAGGCTTCGCGTTTTCTTTGGGCATCTTGCTCCCTTTTCAGTCTCAGCTTCTCTGCTTTTTCATCATCTGTGAGTATCTTGCGGATATTCGGCATTTCTCTTTAATAGTAGATACGAAAATAATTTTTCCTCAATACAATCTATCTACTTTTTCCTTAAGTCATTTTTTGTTGCGAACACCAGTTCCTGTCTGTAAACTTTTATAGCTGCCTCAGTGGCATACTGAGACCGCTTTTTCTCAATTATCTTATAGACCTGGGGGTCCATTGCTACTTTCAGTAGGCAAATAATATTTAATTGGTCTACCTCTGGGTCTCTGCTCCTCTTTTTGGGCTTTTCTGCGATAATAGGATGCCAGGGCTTGCTGCTTTTTATACTCTCTATATGCTGGGTCCTCTCTATATCGTTTCTGCATTGCTAGAATGTGTCTAATAGAACCCTCAGTAACAGGTTCATCACTGGTAAACTCGATTAAACTAATAGTGTCCTCCATTTATATTCCCAGAGAAAACGTTTTCTGCTGGCAGAGAACTTCTCCTTGGATACTCCTGTTGCTCATATGTATACTCTGTGGGGTCTGCTGGCATTGACTCCACAGAAATCGTAGACCTCCTTCTCTCTCTTGCTTCTGAGGCATTATCCTCAGTATCTGACATCTCAAACTCCACTCTTGTCTCACAGCATCCACTGTGGCAATTGCTCACCACATGCAGACTGAACATCTCGAAAAACTTTCGTATTATATCCATGTCTCTAATAAAACAGAGATAATTAAAGCCAAACTCGTCTTTTATATACTGTGGGAGCTACTCCCTTTTCTACTTCAGCTTTAGTGGCACCAGGTTCAATGGTTCCCTTCTGGGTCTTTGTTTTCATTTCATCTACTGCCTGCTCATCGATTTGGTTCTCTTTCTTAGCAATAAACTGTTTATCTGGGACACCAGTAATGCCCATTTTATAAACTTCCTTTCGAAGCATCTCCTTTAGCTTGGCTCTCTCTTTCTTCTCAGTAACATACTGCTCCAAGGCACTTGATTTGGCTTCCAGATCTTTGAGTTTAGCAGTCATCTCATCCCATTGAGCCTTGGGAATTCGATGAATATTTTGAGTGGGAGCAGTCTTATATGTGACTTCACCAGCCATAGACTGGATTACCTTGTCTGATTCTTTACTGAGACCCTCACCTTTGCGAGCCAGTGATAGATCTTGCAAGCCTAAACCTTTATCATCAGCAGCACCAATAATTCGCCTGGCTCCCTCAGCAACAGCCTTCATCTTTGAGGCTTCAGGTGAAATGTTGAGTTGGTCACTGGTTGAAGCCTGTGGGGCTTTGTCATCAAATGATTCCTCATAGGCAGCATTGAGGGGGTCTTCTTGTTGTTGAGAGGGCTTCACTTCATTCATACCATTGAATTTCAGTGGGTCTGTGTTAATGGATCCATTGTTTCCACCACCTGAATAGCCAACAGCCCCAGCTGGGATCCCTATCTTTCGTTTGGGAGGCATTGTATCTTTATTAGAATGAGAGATAATTTTATAAACCGCGTTTATATCGCATCAATTTATTGCTATGGACTTGGCTTTTCACTTCTTTGGGGGCTTCCTCTTTCTCTGGTGGTTTCAGTTCATCTTCTTTCTTTTTTGGCTTCCTGTGGAAGCGAGGAAATGGGAAATCTTTCACAAGCTCAGCTTTATCTACATAGTATTTAACTGAGTAGTTTGCAGAGGACCAAATGATATACTGATAGGAGTGAACATACTCTTCAAACATCTTGTAGAAATCCTCTTTATTTCGCATTATATTGTATTCTTCCTCTATGGCTTCCAGTTCTTTGCGATTTGCAGCACTTAGAAACATTGCATAATCCGAATTTACTCGAATAGTCGAAGAGACTTTTCTTAGCTTTTGTGTGATGCAGATAATGGATATTTTCGAATGGCGACCTCTGGAATACAGAGATCCGATTATTTTATCCCTTGTGAGATCGACTATCTCATTATCGATTAAATCATCTAAAACCACACACAATTGGTTAACAGGTTCACCTTTCTCTATTTTCTCTTGCCTCTCATCTAGCAATTTAGCAATGTAAGGGGCATCCCATTTTCCCAGTTGCAGTGTTGCCACTTTATCCCAGAAATGATTGAAGCTGGTTCCACTCACAACTAATACAACATCAATCTTTTTGGCATCATGTAATTGCTTTAACCAATACTTTACAGCTTCTGATTTACCAGTTGCTGATTTTCCTATTGCCAATACACGAAATGGTGGTTCTATCATTTCACCAGCCACAAATTCATCCAAATCAGTCATTGTTGTATATCTTTCTTAATAAAGACATATAAAAATAATGCAGGGAGACTGAAAATCGTAACAATCTATAAATTAATTCTGCGTAAACCATCTTTGTCGACAATAATAAAGCTATGCATGAGAGCGCGAACATTAACATCGATTACCTTATCTGAGGGCATGTAGAGGGTGAGGAAGGAAGAAGAGGAATTTGTTAAATCAACATAACCAGACTGGGCAATATTTCGAATTGCCTTTTCTCCATCAAGACAGAATGGGAGTCCTGAGAGGACATAGCGATCAGCAACCTTATCCATGTTAGAGCATTTGAAGGCATCAGCAATTAGCTCAGCACCTTTGAGTAGGGAAATTGGCTCAGTGGCAAAAAGTCGCTGACCATTTATTTCAGTTGTAAATGTTATGTCTTTGGAGTTGGCATAGGTCTTAAGAACACTGTGGAGCCATTGGATTTGTCAACAGTTTCATGATCACGAACTGAAACAAGCAGAGCATATACAAGACCTGAGATTTGAGAGAGGTTAATTCGATTGGGTTGGGCATTGCCCTTGGCAGGGAAAGCACTAGCATCTACAAATCCAATATCAAGGGAGGGAATAGCCATGCCAGTTGTCTTAACCTTTTCAATGACAGTAGCGAAAAGCTCATCAGAAACATTAATAGCATGCATGTAAAGGCGAGGAGAAGTAATAGAAATAACAGGAGTTGTTGCACCAAGACTGAAAGTTGTGATATTTTGACCAACATGGGCAAGTGTGGCATTAGCAGTATCACCAAGACCATCATCTTCTGTCTTATCAGCAACTGTCCCACCAACAACAGGGAGAGAGCGACCACCATAGGAAGTTTCAACATAACCCTTTCCAGCATCCTTAAACCAAACAGTAACAACCATTTCACCAGATAAAGCACCAAGGGGAAGGTAGTGATTTAGCCAAGGCACAGGGATTTCAACAAAGAATGAGCCACCAAGGCGGTTGGTTCCATGAGCAGGGATGCCATGAACCATGCCCATTGATCGCTTCTTTTTAGCTAGTTGATCCTCCGAATAATAGACCAGGGGGAAATGAGCAAGGAAATCAGATGGAATATGGTAGGTGTAAGATCCATAGGTAATTTCAAGTCGCTGAACTAAAGCACCAACTGGGCGAGTGTATCCATTGCGAACTAGGTCAGTATCACCAGCAAACGTGATGGCTGGAAGGTCGAAAGCAAGTTCGAGTTTTCCACAGAAATTGTAGCGAGGTAGCTTGAAGGAAATGCGATTTCCAACATTATTCTCAAAAGTATTGCTGGGATTCACAACAACTAGAACTGGCTTAGATTTGGATTCGAGACCAAGCATAAGGGAGTTATCCAGGAAAAAGGCTTTCGCCTCTTCTGGGGTTGTTAGGGCTTCTTTCAGCGAAAGTCTTTGAAGAGTGGAAGTGATATCCATTATATTCTCTTTTATTATACTGCAACATAAAAAATCTACCAATGATCCTTAATTTATGCGAAGTTTGTAATAACTGGATAGGAAGGGTGAAGCTGTGACATTCGCATCTTGAAGTATTCATAAACTGGGTCCCAGCTGGCTCATCACCATAGCGAATTTCAAAGGTAAGATGAACAGGTTGACCCTCAAAATCAATTGGTTCATTAATAGCATTTACAATATCAACCGAGAAAGTGGATAATCCAACCTTTTTATTATAGTATTTGTAAAGTGGGTGAGCTTCTGTTGAATTGTAAACAACATGCTCACCATAGTCTTTATCAGGGACCACTATTTTGTGAAAGTAACCAGTCAGAAGACCATCCCCACATTGCACCAGATCACCAGCTCCTTTACTCTCACAAACAAAACACTGTCCCTGGTCTTCTCAGGCTCAAAAGAAGATATAATGCCATTCACGCGACCACCAGTAAAGATTCCATCAGTGAGAGCATCATAGACCTGTGATTGGATTGGGAGTTACCATATCTTCCAGGATCAAGACCCAGCAGTCTAGCTGAACTCAACAGCTTTTGGATTGTTTGTTGGCTTGGGTTCACAGCTACTGAGAAAGCCAAGTAAAATGGTACTGCTGAGTGGAATATAATTCGTTTCAGTGATTCATCCCATTTGCAGCGAATGGATGGTTGGGGATTTCTGCCTTCGAATTTAGAGTTAATTACATTCACCAGTTGCTGGTGGCTTTGGATGGGGTGTTTCGACTTATAATGAATTGTTTCCATTGTTCATAGTCAGCAGCTGGGCGAACTGTTGGAATTCCTGAGCTTCCAGCTCCAGGAGTTTGTTCAGAATAATAAATGCTAAATGCATTGTCAACTGTCACATCTCCTGCTTTGTTTCACCACTCACCATAGGGATACTGTTATAAAATTCGGCTGAGACCAGTCTCACAGCCCTCACATTCTCATAACTACTGGGAGTCTAGCCACAAAGCTTGATGTGGGACCATCACCAGAGATTGTATTAAATGAGCTAACCTCGATGTAATCCACAGGCATTCTTCTTTTATCTATATTTATATATTAAAATGAACCGGCTCGTTAATATTGATAGCAGGGATAGAAGCCAAGGACAAAATGAAAACTCTTACAGGGTCACCCTCACAACTCCAGTAGAGAGACCAAGGGAATGCAGGGTTCTATATGCAGAGATTCCAAACAGCATCTATAACAGTGTGGGAACTGATCATCTAACAGTTCAGTTTAATTACCAAGATGGTTCATATAACCAAGTGATCACACAACAAGTGTATCCCTTCCCAGTGGCTACATCAATCAGGGTCATTTTGGGGTAACACACCCTTATAATTATGGGCTGAACTATTCAAGCTTCCAAACCATTGCAGGCAAAACAGTAGCTTTTGAGTTCAAGATATTCTATAACCCAACTACCTATAAAGTGGAGTTTTACAGCAACCATGAGTTTCGTTTTATTGCAAGCAACCAGAGAATAGGGAAGCTTTTGGGTGTGAGTTCTACTGAATACACCAATGGGTATTATAGCACTCCTCCTGTTGGTGGATCACCCTATCGACCTGAGAACCTGTTAAAGTATGATGGCAAACCTATTACACCTGATCACCCAGCATGGGGAACCACCTTTTCAGGACCCAGACTCTCCTCAAAGCCCTTGCAGTATTATTTCACCAGTAATAAGATGTCTGATATGAATGCTGAGCAGTATCTGTACATGCATATTAAAGAGCTTGCCCCTTTTGCCAGCAGACACAATATAATTCCGAAATCGCAACCACATAACCAGGGGCAATCCTTAGATTGCAATTGAGTAAGGATATAGGTGGCTATGTTTACCATAGTGGTGAACATGCAGAATTCATTCAGATAAATGACAGAAACCTGGTGATAAGGGAACTCACTGTGGAGTTTAAAGATTACTTTGGTGAACTGATTGATATGAATGGAATCGATAATTCTTTTCAGTTGGAGTTTATCGAATAAAGGCACCTGTAAAGTCAACTCTCATTGTGGAGCATTCACATACACAAGGGATAAATGCGAATATATTTAATTCTGAGAGAAAAACCTATGTAAAAAGCATCCTTGATGCTGAGAGGGAACCCACTCAATAGAGCCACATCACCAGAGTTGTGAGCATTGTTAATGTTCTCACAGACATATATTTTGTTTTGCCATCTGATCGAATAAAAGACCAGTTGATCCCATCAGTGGATGTTGCCACATTGAAAGTCTTAATAAAAGCATTGGTGTCCCCTGAGCCATAGGCAATCACAGAGGAGAGTTCAAAAGTGTATGGGAAAGCAACTTGAAGGTATTCAGTGGGGTTTCCCATATCTGCTCAGGAGCATAGGCTCCAGCTTCCCAGCCAAATGCTGAAGGTCTAGCCATGAAAGGCTCTTTACCTGTCACAGAGGATGAGGCAGTGAAGGCATCATCTGCAAGCTGATACCAATTAGCATCCAAAGGTGGTGATGTAGTGAGAGTGGATGAAATGTAAGCCTTTGAAGGGTTCTTTAGTTCATAGTTTGCTACTAGTAGGCTGCAAAGCTTATTGATCATATCATTGTTTGCTGCAATGTAGGTTTCTGTGAAAGAAAGCATATCTGGGATTTTAGAAGTGTCATCAAGGAGCTAACTATATGGTTTGGAAGAGGGACCGATAGCCTATAGTATCTACCATAATCTTGATCATAGTTGTAGGGTAACAACTCCTCCATCTTATCAAGGGCAGAAAGCTCACTTGCAGCCATGAGCATGTTAATCAATGGGCTTCCATCTGTTGAGGCAATCCATGAGAGAATTCCCCAGCTGTTCACAGTCTCATAAGCATAACCCACATAATCAGACTCTAAATGTGGGTCCACCTCACCACAAGAGATACTTATTACTATTATATCATCATCATCACTGTAAATCTTCTTTGCATGGCTGTAACCACACACACTGGGATTATTGTTTCCCGAAATGGCACCATCAATGAGACAGACAAATACTCCCCGATTGAAATCAACAATGCTTACAGGAGAGAAATATGTAGGAGCAGCAGAAGTAGCCCTAGCAGCAATCTTACAAGGCATAAAGTTGTAGTTGTTGTCATTTGTGATAAATATTGGTTTCATATTCTGAGTATCAAAGGATGTAATCACAATGTCCTTTAGGGAATCCTGTATTAGTGATTCACCAGTAACTGAATTAATTGCAGTCTCCAAGGTCCCACATCATATTTTGTATTAAAAAGGGCATTTTCGATGATATTTCGAGGATTTGCGAAAATCAAGGGCAGTTGAGTTAGGTAAATATTGTGTAAATCGTTTGCTGTCAGTTTAGGTTCACCTGGTTTATCAGGATGCCTGATATTCAAACCTATTGCAATGATCCCACCAGTGGAAGTTCCACTTACAAGATCCACAAGATCGATTACTCTTCTGCCAGTTCGATTTTCGATTTCTTTTAGCAGCCTGGTTATGATAATGCCCTTGCACCCCCGCCAGAAAGACTTAAAACGACCTTGAGAGCATCTTTTACTTATCAGAATTTTATAAATCCATATAGTAAAAGCCATGAGCTTCAATTACCACCCAATCTAGAAACCATTCAAGATGATAATGCAAGCAGCACCAAGCATGTGAACTTTGATAATATTAAAGTAAAGGGTTCAGTTTCGATTGACCACAGCTCTGATAATTCATCAAAGACTCAATCAAGGGAGCATGCTTTATCTGTGAATCAAACCGATCCAGATAAAGAGGAGGTCAGTGTTGCTTTTAGTTTGGGTAATGTGAAAGCAAACCAAGTGGCAGAGATCAAAGCAACAAGAAGGAGACCTAGGAAACTAAAAACCAGTGGCACTCACCAGATATACCTTCCAGGTTCGATAGTGGTCGATGATTTTCAATGTTCAAGATGAGCAGGGCAAACAGAACACAGCTTTGCGAATTTACAATGAGGGCAGCACTGCAAAAGCTGAGGTCCCCCAAGTATTGCAAGTGGGTCCCATTGCCAACACAAATCAGGTCTCCTACACAAATGATGTCTACCAAAGGATATTACATATGACTTTGCAAGAATGAGCCTTTTGGGTTCTTTACTCCAAAAGATGTCCATCAAAAAAAGCCATCAATTACAATCAACAGTAGCCCCAGTCAACCAGTAGCAATCCATTTACATCCTGATTTAGTCGAAATGGATAGGCACCTTTTGCCTTTGTATAGCAATGTGAAAGACCTTGGAATTCGAACCAGGCAATGGCGAAATATCCATGGCAGTAATGTGTATGCAAATGGTGAGAAGCTTGTAAGTGAGAAGACCATAAGAGAGATCTTTGAGTATTATGGACCTGTCCAGTTCCCTTCCCTCTTCCATGGGATCACCGATTTAACACCAAAGAAGCAGCCTGGAGAGAATACACAGCAACTGAAGATGTAGCCTTTGGGCAGCATATTGTTAGTTGGGAGCAAGTTCGCAATAAACCGATAATTGAACCCAGAAAGCAAATAGATGAGCAGTATTTACCTCCTGAAGTCGATATTTTAGAGCTTGATGAATATCAATTCGTTCCAGATGAGGAGGAGTATTTACCAGATGGTTTTGACCCACAAGAATATGAATATGATCAGTATGACCCAATGAGGAGGAGATACTACCAGATGGCTTAGATCCTCAAGAGTATGAGTATGAGCAGAACTATGAACCTGATGAGGAGTATTTACCAGATGGTCATGATCCACCAGTTGTTGACTATGAGCAACCTTATGAACCCATGAGGAATTATTACCAGATGGATTTCGACCTGAGATCTGGGAGTTCTTTCCTGATTATGAACAAATTAATAATAAACCTGCAAAGTATCCCCAGAGGATCACAATCATGATTGGGATGAGATCTTAGGCAAACCTCAAAAGTATCCACCAGAGGATCACAGGCATGATTGGGGTGAAATTGATGGGATACCTACTGAGTTCCCACCAAGCAAACATGAACATATTTGGGATGAGATCAATGACCAACCAGAATTTGCAAAGGTAGAGCCTCTTGATAACTTGGGGTTTCTCTTTACCAGACTTGCAATGTCCCTGAAAGAATCTTTTGAATGAACACTATGTACATGTGAATGGGACACTTGCGAATTCAGCTATGAGAGGACCACTTCATATTAGGACATTACCAGGCTCTTTTGAAACCCCACCACCACCAGGAGCAACCATACCAAATATCTTTGTGTCAAGCTACATGGAGGCTGACATTCCCACAGATACATTCAGAGTCCCAACAGACCCAGCAACCTACAAAATTACAACTCTGCTATACAGGTTCATGTAGCAGATGTAAGCAGCTTAGATGGCTCAAGACCAATGATAGTATTCAGTCGAGATAAATATTCTACATTCCATAGTGGAACTGCAAATGATAACTATGGGAGGGCAGAGCTTGCATGGATTAAAACAAACTATGGTGGGGTTCTGGAAGCCAATCAGAGATGGCTGCAAAGAATATCACAATGAGACTATTTCGAGAGTGGTCACAGAGGATTACCTAACGGCTGTAATTCTCGTTAATTTCGTAACTCTTGCGATGCTTGGAAATTATGTAACAAAACCTGAACTTGCGGTGGAATTATCAAATATCTCCCGCTTGTTGGTGGACAATCACAGGAGATCTTACGGTAATAGTAATATTTACAGTAGCAACATAGAGACCAGCAACCTAAAAGTGAATGGAATTCTTACGGTTGGTTCATGTAATTTTAATACCATAAATCAACTTTACAGAGAATGGTATGATGTCCCAGCAAGCTTTGATCCAGCATTAAATATCTCAATTGCATTTTTGCTTGGAGGCATCAGGACAACCAGGTCAATCAGCAATGTTTACAACTATAATAAGTAGAGTCCCAAATTCAGTTGTTCCAGACATGTTTATCTCCGGAGCCAGTTCCTATTACACCAATCCCGAAATCAACAACCAAATTAGTGTTTCAAACCCAACAGGCACTTTTTATGCATATACCTTGCTGCAAGAACTATTGATTTCTCAAATGGGCTTACATTTTTCTTTGTGGGAAATATCATCCAACTACCTCTTCTATGCAAGTTCATTTGAGACTTTACAGAAGCGCCTCTCCATCACGATATTGTTATTATGGGGCAACATCTTCTACTGCTATTGGAATGAACCAGTTTACTATTAATGGAGTATCCCAAACCGCCCAGTTATTACGGTTCTTCTTTAATAAATACATGGTATTACACTGACCAAACATTACTCCCAACAGCTACACAGTCGGGTTAAATGAGTAAGATATTCAACACTTGTAGGAACGAATTATCTACCAGATAATACTGTCAATCATTTCGGATTTGGTAATATTGTGAATGGTGGTATTTCCGAGTTGATTGTTTTCAATAGGGCTTTGACAACTTCTGAAAAGAATGCTGTGAGGTATTACATTCAACAAAAATATGGATTCACTCATACCCAGACTCTGAATATTTACAGAGGATTAAAAATAACCTCACCTGATAACTGTAATAGATTACCTTACAGTACAAGCAATGCAAATTTACCACATCATCCAACCTCTAATGTGGTTCAAGGTTGGATTCAAAATCACACTCACACAAAAGCCCAGATTACAGATTTTGCCCATACTCACACAAAAGCCCAGATTACATTTTTTTGCCCATACTCCACACCAAAAGACCAAATAACAGATTTCGCCCATACTCACACAAAAGACCAATAACAGATTTCGCCCATACTCCACAAAAGCGCAAATCACAGATTTTGCCCATACTCACACCAAAGATCAGATCACAGATTTCGCCCATA
>QPMI01000235.1:0-75862 GCA_004431415.1 Cyanophora paradoxa | reverse complement strand
CTCGAGTCGGGCTCCGTCGGGTTCCTGGGCGCCCGGGGCCCGTCCCCTGGCGGATCCGCGTCGACGAGGATTCGCCGGCTCAGCAAGGAACGCGGCGCGTGATGGGCGTCCTAGAGTCCGGACCGGCGGCGCTGCAGGCGACGCCGCTGGAGGCGATCGAGGAGGAGGCGGCGCGCAAGGGGGACGCGGCGCAGCGGGACCGGACACGGCTGCGGAGGGAGCAGCGCCGCGCGTTTCGGAGCGAGCTGCTTCCCGACCTCTTCCGCCCGCTGACGCCGACGGTCCCGTCCCCGCCGTTGCACCCGTGACGTGGACGCCGGCGATCGCGCACGACGGCAACGCGCGCTCGCACGTCGACTCGGAGGCCATCCGAGGCTGGTTCCTCGCCAACGGACCCGCGGCGCGGCGCCTGCTCTTCCTCCGCGCCCCGACCTCCACGGGCAAGTCCCAGGCGATCAGCGGGCTGATGTGGGCCATGCGCGAAAATCCCAGGGCCTACGGCGTCGAGGAAGACTTTCGGGCGCTCCATCTCGCCGCCGGCCGCATGCACCCGAACGAGATCAAGTCGGACGAGCGCTACACGCGGAAGCGAGTCCGGACCGACGACGGCGACGGCCCGACCGCCATCCCTCCTGGGCTCGCCGCCGGGCCGTGCGCGCCGAGCGGGACGCCGCGGATCCGCGGTTCGTTCGCGTCGAGATGCCGTGGACCTCGTACCAGGAGGTGGGGCCGGACACGCTGGCCGAGCAGGTAGCCCAGCTCCTCTCCACCCTCGAGTCCCTGCACCGTTTCAGGACCGAGGGGAGGCCCTTTGGGGCCGTGTTCCTCGACGAGATCGCGCTGGCGTGCGCCCGACTCGCGCTTCGTCGACGCTGCTCGAGGGCGAGAGGCAGGAGCGGGCGCGCGAGACCCTGGAGTGGCTGCTGGCCACGGCGACCATCCTCGTCTGCTCCGACGCCGACCTCTGCCAGCCGCACGTCGACTACCTCGTCAAGGCCTTTGCCTCGAGCCCGCAGCCCAGCTCCGGCCCGCAGCCGGATTCGAGTCCGTCGACGCGCGCGGCGCCGGCGCCGGCGCTGCTCGTGGCGGCGAGTACCTCCTCAGGCCGGCGCGCGAAGAGCGCAGGGCCATCCTCTTCCCCTACGCCTACGGCCCCATCCTCGCCGCGGCGCTGCTGCGAAGCGGGCAGCGCGTCGTGCTCTCCAGCGACAACCGCGCGGCTCTTCGCGACCAGGGTCTCGTCGAGGCGGACCCGAGCTGCGGCGCCGGGATCCAGAGGTTCGGTTCCTGATGATCTGGGCGGCGCCTCCGAGGAGGACAAGCCCGCATCGCGGACAAGGAGTTCGTGGGGACCGTGCCGGATATCTCGCGTACAACTCGTCCCTTCGCAGGGCACCAACCTCGACTGGAGGACCCGCATCTACGACTACGTGCTCGTCATGTGGCAGGGCAAAACGTACGACGTCACGGCAAGGCCCAGGCGCTGGCCCGCGTGCGCCACGTTCGCTGCAAGAATCTCCTCGTCTGCATCGGCGATGACCCGTGCGACGGGTTCCTGCGGCCTCCATCGCGCCCTCCAGGTCAGCCTGGCGGCGACGCTCGCGGAAATTCTGGACGACGTGCGTGAGCGGAGGATGCGCGCGGCGGCGTTCCGGGCGTCGATCCCGCCGCGCTGCTCACGCCGATGGAGCGCGCCGTTGCGGAGATGGCGGCGCTGCCGACGGCGGTTCGCCGTTACGGATTGAGCGCCCCGAGGCGGCGGCCGACGCCAGTTTCGCGCCATGGGATTCGTCAACGGGCTGGAGCTCGCGGGGGCCGTTCTGACGGGGCCTCAGTGGAAGGAGGTGGCGAATCAGCTCAAGGGCGTGCAGGCCCGGCGGCGGAGAAGCTGCTGGTGATGCCCATCGTCCTGGCCCCGTCCCTGCACCCGATTCGCCAGGGGAGATCGAGCGCGCGATGCGCACGGGGCGCGCCGTCTCCCGCCCCGTCGCCTCCGAGCAGCTCGGCCCCTCGGGGTGCCGCTCGGAGCGCACGGCCGCGCCGTCTGCGTGACCACCTACGACATGCTGGCCGTGCAGCGGGCGATCTGCGCGCGCCGCCACCGCCTGGAGGCCTGCGCCGTCGGCCCCGGCGACGCGGCCGACTCGGTCTCCCTCGCCCCGAACAAGCTCTGGCGCGTGTGCAAGGCGTTTGCGCGCACCGTGCTGCCGCTGCGCGCGAGCTCGGGGTCCACGCGGAGCGCGCGGGCCGCATCATCAATCCGCTGCACGAGGACGCCCACCACGCGGTGCGGAGCGCGATCCGGTACATCGCGACGCTCGCCGAGGCGAGCGGCGTGCGGCTCCTCGAGACCGTCCTCTCTTCGTGCGATCGAGGCCTCTTTGGGCGGCTCTTCGACCCGAAGCTCCCACCCGCGCAGCTCGAAGCAATCGCGGCGCTGCTGGTGGGGGAGGCGCCCCTCTTCGGCCCGGCGTGCGACGCGCGCCGGCGGATCGTGATCGGCGCGCGGTACCTGGCAGAGGGGCTCCCGGACGGGCACCCCGAGGTGCGGGCGTACTGCGAGGTGGGGCTGCCCCGCGGCGCCAAGGTGCCGAGCCTCGAAGACAAGATTCGAGGGTACGTCGTGGACCTCGCCAAGGGGGCGGCGGCCAAGATGGGACTGCGCCTGGGGGCCATCGCCAAGGATGGGCGGACGGTGCGGCGCAAGGCCAAGGGGGCGGGGGCGGCCGCGGGGGCGGGATCCGGAGGCGGCGCCGGCGACGGGCCCCAGCGAACGACGCAGAGGGCCGCCGAAGCGAACCGGACGCCGGCTGGATGGACTCTGCCCGTAACGATGGCCTTGCCACCGCCTACGCCGTCAAGTACCGCTTTGCCGAGGGCACTACCGGAGGCCGTGCACGCCGACGCGGCGCCCGCCGCCACGGCCGCCGCCGGGGCGAAGCGGCGCCGGCGCCGGCGCCGGCGATCGCGACGACGCCTGCGACTCGGACGACGAATCCGAGGTCGATCCGGGCCCCGAAGTCGAGATCGCAAACGACGAGGACGACGGCCAGGACGGCGGCTCGAGGGCGACGAAGAAGGATACGTGGAGGGAGACGCGTACCGCGCTGCGGCGAACGCGCTGCGGGCCCGGATTCCGCGGCGGGCAGCTAGCGCTGCAGCTCGAATCTCGGGACGCGCGCGGCGTCGCTGGCGGCGCCGCGCGCATGGAGATCGGCGATGCGGCGGGCTCCAAGGGCCTGGGTCGCCGACGCCGTGCTGCACTACGGGACGGCCAACCTGACGGCCGTCTGCAACGCCGCGATTCGCGAGAGCGCCCGCCCGAGAGCAAACGGAAACCCCTCTCCGCCGTCTTTGGCGAGCGGCACCCCGCACTGTGTGCGGGCCGGCGGTCCAGGCGCTGTCCCCGAGGGGGACGCGAACCGGCTCGCCGAGGCGCTGCGCGCGCTGCGCGGAAACGAGGCGGCCCTCTGCGAGGCGGCGCGGCGCGCTCACGGGGCGCTGCTGGACGCCATCTCGACCCACGCGGCGGACGCGGACCGGCGCCACGCCGAGACGTCGCCCGCGGTCTCGACGCAGGCGATGCGGTCGCTGCTGGCCGCGCTCTCGGGGCGCGCGCACCAGGTCCTGGAGCACCCGTCGGCAGGCGAGTCGGACGTGGCGTGGTTCCTCCGGCGGCTCGCCGACGCCGCCCGCGAGCGGGCGGCGCCCCCGCGGATGCTGCGGCACGGGGGCCGCGAGTACGCGTTTTTCGAGGTCGGCTCGATCTTCGTGGGGCCCTATGCGCGGCTTCCCTCGTCGGGGGAGCCCGTGATACGCAGGGGCAAGGGAAACGGCCTGCGCGTCGTGGCGGACTGGGTGGCGGGGCGCTCCCTGCCCGAGATGCAGCTCGTGGATCGCGATCGCCTGCAGCTCTCAAAGGACCGCGGGCCCAAGTACGACATCCGCTGGCACGTCGGCGTCAAGGCGCGTGGGTGCCGCGCGACTCTTTGCTGCGCTGGGCGTCGGCGTTTCCTTTGAGTGCCACGCCGGATTATAATTACCATCGCAAACTGCGCGGACCTTTGAGATCTGTACCCGATTTATATATAGATATATAGATTTCGATCTCGAGTACTAGCTATGGCTATAGTACACGTGACCTGAACGCGCACGCGCGCGTATGTACGTAGCTGTGCCCATGGCCATGGTCGCGTGCATCCTCTTCGAATGCTGTAATACTCTCAGAGTCTATGTATATACGTACGTGTGCGTGTAATTATAAGGTATCGGTATCGATATCCATATCGATATATATCCGACCAAATCAACCAAATCGAAGCGTTGCAATTGCGGTCCTTGAGCGCGCGCTGGCGATATGTAGCAGACGCCGTCACGTTGCAGCTGGTATATACAAGTACAGAGGTCCGCGGTACAGAAGTGCCTGATAGGTAGTATAATACTACGCGGGTCATGCATTTCATTTGTGCACGTGTGGATTCAATGATTGTATCGACTCGAATGGTAATTGTGCTGGGCGCTGGCATCTATATATACAAAGCGCACGCCGTCACGTTGCAGCTGCAGCTGGTATACAAGTTCAGAGGTCCGCGGTACAGAAGTGCCTGATAGGTAATACATCATATTACTACACGAGTCATCATGGCATGCGTGGATTGTGTCGACTCTAATATTAATATACATTGTGGTGGGCGCCGGCGGCCGGGGGTACGTTACATGTTGTGCTCTTCACGCGCTCAATTTGCATCAGTACGCAGCCTATGCCTCGATCGCGACTCGCTATATAGTGCTTCGCAGCGCATTCCGTTTAAATCCGTCAGGCCCATGCCATGCATATGGCCAGTCGCAGGTTGATCGCAAATCATCGAGTCATCAAATTAAATTTAAAGGTGCGCAGTTGCACGTGCGCATACGTACTACGGTATACGTATACACGCGTTTTAGACAGCTTTATTCAGACAACAAAGGCACACGATGTAACCCTGCGCTCAAACGCTGCGTATCGCTCCGGCGGGATATTCAGGTACCAGGACCGCGGCTCCACGTTGCTCGTGATGTAATCGCTGTGCTGTTAAATTCCACGAATCCTCCTTTGATGGAACCTTGTGCGGATAGCGGTCGCATAGCTGTAGCATTCCGTGAACGGAATGTAGCCGTCGTAATCATCGATAAGAACGATAGTTGATTCTCGTAGCCGTCCCACCATGTCCCTCGGGCTTTTGTAGATTTCAGAATTCCCGTACGAATCGTAGATAAATCGGGTCTTTCCTGTTCCAGGCGGTCCCCACCGAATGTGGATTTCCGTTGGGCGAGTGCGAGGCGGCTGCGAAAATGCGACAATGTCGCGGATCCGCTTCGGTACCGGCAGTACAGATCGGGGTACTCGAGGGCGACCTCGGAGATTTTTCGTTTCTCGCTCTTGATTTCGTGGACGAGCTGCGCGAGATCCGTCCTCTCCCTTGTTTCTTTGCTTCCGAACTCGAACGGTCCGTCTACGTGCGTTGCATCGTTCTTCTTACAGTAGGCAATCGCATCTTGCTGCCGGCCCTTGCGCGGCTCCCAGTGTATAGTGGGGAGGCGTTTCCTCAGCTCGGACTCGCGCTTGGCCTTTGAGAACTCGACGTAACTTGGAGGTGGGGCGTTCCGGATGCGCCGACCTCCTCGCTGTAAACGAGGTACGTCGCGTCGGTGAAGTCGCTCAAAGTTAGACGCCTCTGCGGATTGTTCCACGTGAAGCAAAAGTTGCGATGGCGCGACATCGAAACTCGAAACGCGCCGCAGACCGTCGGACGTGACGGGCGCCAAATGAAACCCAAGAATTGTTATGGGGGAGGATGGGGCCTTGAGCGGAGCCTGGACGTAAATGGGAAACGCAGTACCCCGGGCGGGCGAGCTGAGCTTGGCCAGAGGGAGAGACGGGGCGAAGGGGGCTTGAGCGGAGCCTGGACGTAAATGTGAAACGCAGTACCCCCCAATGGCCTGGCCGATGGCCAGGCGGGCAGCTGAGCCTACGCTTGCCGGAAGGAGAGGAGGGGGGGGGGAGGGCGGGGGAAGGCGGGGGGCGGAGGGGGCGGCGGAGGGGCGGGCGGAGGGGCGGCGGAGGGGCGGGCGGAGGGGCGGGCGAGGGGGCGGGGGCCAGGGCGGCGGACGGGGCGGGGCCAGGGCGGCGGCGGGGATCTTTGCAGCTCTACGGTCACAATATGAACGCTGATAACATCAATGCCCCCGTTGACGTTTTGAGTCTCTCTTTGCGATCGCAGCCATCTGGATCTGGCGCTGGTAAATAAAGCAGATGGCCGTGGGGGGGCCCTTGAGCGGAGCCTGGACGTAAATGGGAAACGCAGTACCCCCAGGGGGGCGAGCTGAGCTTGGCCGGAGGGAGAGAGGAGAGAGAGAGAGAGAGAGGGCAGCTTTGAGCAAAGCCTGGACGTAAATGGGAAACGCAGTACCCCCCAGGGGGGCGAGCTGAGCTTGGCCGGAGGGAGAGAGGAGAGAGAGAGAGAGAGAGGGCAGCTTTGAGCAAAGCCTGGACGTAAATGGGAAACGCAGTACCCCCAGGGGGCGAGCAGAGCTTGGCCGGAGGAGAGAGGAGAGAAGAGAGAGAGAGGCAGCTTTGAGCAAAGCCTGGACGTAAATGGGAAACGCAGTACCCCCAGGGGGCGAGCTGAGCTTGGCCGGAGGGAGAGAGGAGAGAGAGAGAGAGAGGGCAGCTTTGAGCAAAGCCTGGACGTAAATGGGAAACGCAGTACCCCAGGGGGGCGAGCTGAGCTTGGCCGGAGGGAGAGAGGAGAGAGAGAGAGAGAGGGCAGCTGCAGCTTTGAGCGAAGCCTGGACGTAAATGGGAAACGCAGTACCCCCAGGGGGCGAGCTGAGCTTGGCCGGAGGGAGAGAGGGAGGAGGGGGCCCCTTGAGCGAAGCCTGGACGTAAATGGGAAACGCAGTACCCCCAGGGGGCGAGCTGAGCGTGGCCGGAGGGAGAGAGGGAGGAGGAGCCCTTGAGCGAAGCCTGGATGTAATGGGAAACGCAGTACCCCCAGGGGGCAAGCTGAGCGTGGCCGGAGGGAGCGACGGAGGAGGAGGGGGGGGGGGGGGGGGGGGGGGGGGGGGGCAGAGAAATGCAGGACCCCAGGCGATCTCCCCCCCCCTCTCCTCCTCCCATCAGCCAAACGGAGCACATGATCGGCGATAGTCATTATGAGCAATATTAATATTACCTGCAGAACTGAATGCGTATGGTCCCAACCTAGAATGCCTCATGATCATCTTATCTAGAACTTCCAGCTTCTGAGCCTCACGATGCGCATCTAGATTTAAATTAGCCCTCTTTCTCCTATGATCCGTCTCTCGCTTTTCCTGCTTGGAATGTCTTTCTTGAAGTTTCAAGCTCATGATCGATTTCGATATATATTGCCGCTGTCCAAAGTCGAATCTTTTGTTGTAAAAACAAACTTCTGGCAACTCTCCTCTGCAGAGAGGAGGGCCCCGGGGTACAGCGTTTCCCATTATCGTCCAGGGCTCCCTATGGCGGGCGGGGGCGCTCCGGATCCGCAGAGAGGAGGGCCCCGGGGTACAGCGTTTCCCATTATCGTCCAGGGCTCCCTATGGCGGGCGGGGGGCGCTCCGGATCCGCAGAGAGGAGGGCCCGGGGTACAGCGTTTCCCATTATCGTCCAGGGCTCCCCTATGGCGGGCCGGGAGCGCTCCGGATCCGCAGAGAGGAGGGCCCCGGGGTACAGCGTTTCCCATTATCGTCCAGGGCTCCCCTATGGCGGGCGGGGGGCGCTCCGGATCCGCAGAGAGGAGGGCCCCGGGGTACAGCGTTTCCCATTATCGTCCAGGCCTCCCCTATGGCGGGGCGCCTCCGCAGAGAGGAGGGCCCCGGGCTTTCACGCGGGCCTTCCGAATCGCTTTATATATATTATATGGTTTGATAGGCGTGCCCGTCGCCAGCCATGTATATATCATAGTATTCAAACTAGGCCTCGAGCTCTTTATATCATACCGTCGGACCTATTTACAGCAAACGTGGGAGAGGACCCTGCGAGCGCACCTATGTCTAGCTCTGCTGTGCGATGTCGTGTCGAGGCCTCGGTTCCTATCGAAACGGGCGTGAGACGCGGAGAGGTATGGGGGCGCGAGGAGGGGCGCCGGCGGCAGGGTGGGGCAGGGAGGGGTGGGGAGGGGCGAGGAGAGGGGGAAGGAAGGTCAGAGGGAAAGGGGGGCGGGGAGAGAGAGGGGAGGGGGCGGGAGGCCCTAGGGGGGCGGAGAGGGGAGGGAGGAAAGGGGAAAGGGAGGGAGAGGGTGTCGGACCTCGAGCTCGGGCCCTACCGCGCGCCTGGCGGGTTCCGGCCGGCGAGAGGCGTACCCCCGCTCCCCGTCGTTTCTGCGGCCGGCGTCGGGACGGGGACGGGGCGAGGGGGGGAAGAGGGCGCGGGGCGGGCCCCTACCGCGCGCCTGGCGGGTTCCGGCCAGCGAGAGGCGTACCCCCCGCTCCCCGTCGTTTCTGCCGGCCGGCGTCGGGACGGGGGACGGGGCGAGGGGGGGGGAAGAGGGCGCGGGGCGGGCCCCTACCGCGCGCCTGGCGGGTTCCGGCCAGCGTGAAGCGTACCCCTCTCTTCCCGTCCGGCGCAGCTGCAGAGCCTCGTCGAAAGCGCCGCGCGGCGAGCTCGAAAGAGACGGGGGGGGGAAACGGTATCGGACCGGCGGAGCGAGGACACTCGAAGAGGCGGCGGGGCGACCTCGCCGGAGCCCGGGCGGTCGCTCCCTGGACGGGCCGGACGGGGCCGATCGGCGAGGTCGCCCGGCGCCGCGCCTCGGCTCGCTCGGCCGGCTCGCCGGCCGCCGCCGCGCGGCGCGGGCTGATACGCGGGGCGCGCGCGCGCGGTCGGCGAGTCGGCGGCGGGCTTTGGGGCGCGGGCGGGGTCGTACCGAGCGCAGAAGCCCCGCGCCTCGCGGCGAAATCAAGCGTGGCATCCGCTCGCGCCCGCGGGCCGCGGGATCTCCTGCGCCGGCGAGGTCGGCGCCTGCGGCGGGTCCGCCGATCAGATCGTACGTATACGCCGCGAAGCCCCGAATTGGGGGGCCGCACCGGCAGCCTCGATTGCAACCTATGTGCGACCTGCTCCCCGTTCGAGGGCGCGCGACGGGCTGCCTGCGCGCGAGCCCGACCTGGGTGAAAGGCGCCGTTAACGTTGCTGCGACCGGATCGGAGCGGCGGCCGGGGCGACCGAGCGGCCCGGGCGGGCGGAAACCGCAGAAAACGCCCGGAAAGGATGCGCGCTGCGCGTTGGTCACACCCTACCGGCTGGCGGTGCCGGCGATAGCTCTGTAGCTAGCGGTGCTGTACATGTCGGGCGAGGCGAACCGCACGCGAGCCGCGCGGTCTCGGCGCAATCGGACCGGCGTGGGCGAGCTCGAGCCTGCCTCTGCGTCCCGGGACCGCCGCAAGAGTCCAGAGGCAGGAAGCCGGCGAGAGAGGCCTAGGTCGGGCCGCGCACGCGTACCCGCAGTCGGCTCCGACCCCGGCCTGCGCCGGGGCCGACCTACGTATACCGGACGACTGGATCTGGGCGCAGCAGCCGCACGAGCTCGCCGGCGGCTCGAGCGAGCTCCCGGAGCGCCGCGCCGCCTGGTCTCGCCGCGCGGCGGCGCTCGATTGCGCGATTCTGGGCCTGCGGGCGAGACAGGCAAGACGGACGACATCAAGGGGCAGCCGCCGCATCGGCGACCTCCCCGAGCGCACCGTAGCTCTCCTAGCGCCCCGCAGCCGCGCCGCGACCGCGGCCGGACGCGCTTCCTCGCGCCCGCGCAGCGCTCTAGATCTGCTCCCGAGCCCCGGAGCGCCGAGGCGCCGATGGAGGTCGGATCGGGTCATCTCGCGCCTCTGGCGCCTCGTGCGTGGCGGAGCGCGTGGAACGACCGCCCGCGCCGGTCGGCCGCCCTTGCAATTGCCTCTAGATCTAGATCTCCGCAGCGCCGCGCGCGGCGCTCCGAGCTCTGCGAGGTGCGCCGGCCCCCGGCCTCGCTCCTTCTCTCCTGGGATCTTACTCGGCTTGGCGGGGTGGCAGCGAGCAGAGGGCGGGCGGCGGAACGTGGTGGGAGCGTCTCGCTGCAGGTGGCTCTCCACGGGCGAGGCCCGCCTTGGCCCGCCGTCTAGCGTTCCCTCGCCTTGCGCCCACGCTTGACCTCGGTGCGTTGTAGGTGGCGTCGACGGTGAGCTGGCCGGATCCCGCCACCTCGAGCGAACCCGGGCGGTGCGCCCCGTCCCCGCGCGCCCCCGCCCCGTGTTCTAGATCGGGCGCGGGCGCGTTCAGAGGGGGGTACGGGGCGAGCTGACCGGATCCCGCCACCTCGAGCGAACCCGGGCGGTGCGCCCCGTCCCCGCGCGCCCCCGCCCCGTGTTCTAAATCGGGCGCGGGCGCGTTCAGAGGGGGGTACGGGGCGAGCTGGCCGGATCCCGCCACCTCGAGCGATACCAGAAGGCACGCCCCCGGCCCCCGCGCCCCGGCCCGTGTTCTAAATCGGGCGCGGGCGCGTTCAGAGGGGGGTACGGGGCGAGCTGGCCGGATCCCGCCACCTCGAGCGATACCAGAAGGCACGCCCCCGGCCCCCGCGCCCCGGCCCGTGTTCTAAATCGGGCGCGGGCGCGTTCAGAGGGGGGTACGGGGCGAGCTGGCCGGATCCCGCCACCTCGAGCGATACCAGAAGGCACGCCCCCGGCCCCCGCGCCCCGGCCCGTGTTCTAAATCGGGCGCGGGCGCGTTCAGAGGGGGGTATGGGGCGAGCTGGCCGGATCCCGCCACCTCGAGCGATACCAGAAGGCACGCCCCCGGCCCCGCGCCCCGGCCCGTGTTCTAAATCGGGCGCGGGCGCGTTCAGAGGGGGTACGGGGCGAGCTGGCCGGATCCCGCCACCTCGAGCGATACCATGCGCTCGAGGTTCGCCCCCGGCCCCGCGCCCCGGCCCGTGTTCTAAATCGGGCGCAGAGGACGACGGTATGATATAAAGAGCTCGAGGCCTAGGTTGCATACTATGATATCGATATATACACGACTGGCGACGGGCACGCCTATCAAACCATATAATATATATAAAGCGACTCGGATGGCCCGCGTGAAAGCCCGGGGCCCTCCTCTCTGCGGAGGCGCCCCCGCCATATATAGGGGAGCCCTGGACGATAATGGGAAACGCTGTACCCCGGGGCCCTCCTCTCTGCGGATCCGGAGCGCCCCCCGCCCGCCATAGGGGAGCCCTGGACGATAATGGGAAACGCTGTACCCCGGGGCCCTCCTCTCTGCGGATCCGGAGCGCCCCCCGCCCGCCATAGGGGAGCCCTGGACGATAATGGGAAACGCTGTACCCCGGGGCCCTCCTCTCTGCGGATCCGGAGCGCCCCCCGCCCGCCATAGGGGAGCCCAGGACGATAATGGGAAACGTTGTACCCCGGGGCCCTCCTCTCGGCAGAGGAGAGTTGCCAGAAGTTTGTTTTAACAACAAAAGATTCGACTTTGGACAGCGGCAATATATATCGAAATCGATCATGAGCTTGAAACTTCAAGAAAGACATTCCAAGCAGGAAAAGCGAGAGACGGATCATAGGAGAAAGAGGGGCTAATTTAAATCTAGATGCGCATCGTGAGGCTCAGAAGCTGAAAGTTCTAGATAAGATGATCATGAGGCATTCTAGGTTGGGACCATACGCATTCAGTTCTGCAGGTAATATTAATATTGCTCATAATGACTATCGCCGATCATGTGCTCCGTTTGGCTGATGGGAGGAGGAGAGGGAGGGGGAGATCGCCTGGGGTCCTGCATTTCTCTGCCCCCGCCCCCCCCCCCCCCCCCCCCCCCCCCCCCCCCCCCCCCCCCCCCCCCCCCCCCCCCCGCTCCCCCCTCCCGTCACTCCCTCCGCCCACGCTCAGCCTGCCCCCTGGGGGTACTGCGTTTCCCATTTACATCCAGGCTTCGCTCAAGGGGCTCCTCCTCCCTCTCTCCCTCCGGCCAAGCTCAGCTCCGAGGCTCGCCCCCCTGGGGGGTACTGCGTTTCCCATTTACGTCCAGGCTTTGCTCAAAGCTGCCCTCTCTCTCTCTCTCTCTCCTCTCTCCCTCCGGCCAAGCTCAGCTCGCCCCCCTGGGGGTACTGCGTTTCCCATTTACGTCCAGGCTTTGCTCAAAGCTGCCCTCTCTCTCCCTCTCTCTCCTCTCGCCCTCCGGCCAAGCTCAGCTCGCCCCCCTGGGGGGTACTGCGTTT
Source organism: Cyanophora paradoxa (assembly GCA_004431415.1). Taxonomy (NCBI): domain Eukaryota; class Glaucocystophyceae; order Cyanophorales; family Cyanophoraceae; genus Cyanophora; species Cyanophora paradoxa. The sequence continues at coordinate 63,613 of QPMI01000235.1, read as the reverse complement.
CCCATTTACGTCCAGGCTTCGCTCAAGGGGCTCCTCCTCCCTCTCTCCCTCCGGCCACGCTCAGCTCGCCCCCCTGGGGGGTACTGCGTTTCCCATTTACGTCCAGGCTTTGCTCAAAGCTGCCCTCTCTCTCTCTCTCCTCTCTCCCTCTGGCCAAGCTCAGCTTGCCCCCCTGGGGGTACTGCGTTTCCCATTTACGTCCAGGCTTTGCTCAAGGCCGCCCCTCCCCCCTCTCTCCCTCCGGCCAAGCTCAGCTCGCCCCCTGGGGGTACTGCGTTTCCCATTTACGTCCAGGCTTTGTTCAAGGCCGCCCCTCCCCCCTCTCTCCTCTCTCCCTCCGGCCACGCTCAGCTCGCCCCCTGGGGGTACTGCGTTTCCCATTTACGTCCAGGCTTCGCTCAAAGCCGCCCTCTTAGACGCGCGCCTCTTAGACAGGGCCCGGGGGGTATGCGTGCGGTGTGGTCATTGCTGTACAGAAGCAGCGGTGCTCTCGCACGAGGGAGAGAGCGGCGAGTCGGGAGAGAAACAGGAGGGGGGAAAGGGGGGGGGGGGGGGAGGGGAGGGGGGGAGAGAAGGGGGGAGGGAGGGCGACGCCAGGCTCGCCGGCTCTCGGCCAAGCCCGGAGCTGGCCACGGCCGCGCGCGCCGGTGAGGCTCGGCGTGGGGGGGGGTGGGGGGGGGTACGGGGAAAGGGGGGGCGAAGGGAGAGGAGGGCAGGGGCGACGGACCGAGACGGGCCTCTGCGCGGACCGCTGTTGGACCGCCGCCGTCGCGATCAGGAGGCCGTGGGCTCCGTCGCAGGCTCGCCGCGGATGCGGCGGGCGAGCTGAATGTCCTGGACAGAACGGAGCGCGCGGGGCAGGGGGTCGGGCGCAGGGGGCTTGGCGGTGGCGGGGGGCCGCACCTTGGGCTGGATGGTGATGCGCCTGCGGTGGATCGCCAAGAGGTTCGCCTCCTCAAAGTGCTTGATGAGTTGCTGCGCAGAGGCGGGCAAAGCGAGCGTGGGAAGCGCGCCCTTGGGGTCGAGGGGGGCGGGGCCGGGGCGCAAACGCGGCGGACCATCTCGCTGGCCTCGCGCAGGCACTCGATGGCCTCGCGCGTCCAGCGGAGCTCGATCTTGGGGTCTGCCCCCTCCTCGTTCTTCTCCTTGGCAATCTCGCTCCCGATCTCCTGGACCTGCGCCGCGCGGGCGCGAAAACGACGTGGCAGGGAGTGCGGGGGTGCGGCGGGAAAAGGGGGCGGGAAGGCGGACGAGGCGCTTAAAGGGCGCGTAGGGGATCAGCGGGTTCGTCGTCTGCGTCCGCGGTCTCAGTCGAACGATCCCGGGGCCACGGGGCCCGGGCCCCGCGGCGGCGGGCCGGCGGCAGCGCGGCGGCAGCGCCCACCTTTTGGTACTTGCGGATCTGCGATGCGACGCGGGATCAGGCGGCGCGCAGGCGCAGAGTCGGCTCAGCTACGGTAGGCTCGGCATGCATGCGCACCTCGCGGAGCGCCACCGTGCCTTTCCGTCGCCGCCGCCGCCCGACGACCGGCGCGGTACGCGCGTCAGGAATCGGTGAGAGCGAGCGAGAGAGAGAGAGAGGCCGGAGCGGCGCGCGCGGGCGGGGTGCATCTATAGCTAGCTATAGCTGCGTGTATGCGTGCATGCATGCATGTGGCGTAGCTTGCATTGAGCTAGAGCGCGGCCGCGGGGCGGGGAGGGAGACGACCAGGGCGGTAGCGGTGCGGCTTCTTCACCTGCGGTGCGCATGCGCACACGTTAGACGCGCCGGCCGCGGGATGCGGCGCCGGCGCTCCGGCTGGGACGCGACGCGCGCTGCGACATCACGCACCCCGCCTGCCGCCGGAGCCGAGCGGCGGGCCGCCTTGGTAGCCAGCTTCTTGCGCGGCGCCTTGCCGCCGGTGCTCTTCTTTGCCTGCGAGAGACGGCGGACATGAGACACGATGCATATGATCGGCTGCAAGGCGGACGACGAGGACGAGGAGAAGAGCGCGGGGCGGGCGCTCTCGCTCACCGTCTGCTTGATGCGGGCCATCCTCCGAGAGCGTCTGCGGGTGCGGACCTCGTGGAGCGCGCCGAGGAGCCGACTCGCTCGGGGTCCCTTTTCAACGCGCGCACGCGCACGGGGCGCGCCGAGAGAGCGACGCCGCGGCCGAGGAGCATGGCTATTGGCGTGGAAAGCGCCGCTCTGCTCGCAGGACAAAAGTCTCCCGCCGGGATTCGAACCCATGATTCGAAGATGAGAGCCTCCCGCAGAACCGCACGCGTACCCCGGCCCGCACGAAGAAGGGTGCCGGCAGCCTCTGCGCGTTCATCCCTGTTGATAGCCGCGCTCTCGACTCCTGGCGGTGCGTTTGGGCCGGCGCCCGCCCTAGGAACGGTTTCCGAGGGGGTCCCCGGGGGCCGCCGGCGAGACCCGATTTCCGATCCGCTGGGCACCGAGCTCGAATTCGGCATGCAGGGACCCGCTTTACTCTTAAAAAGTGGCTTAGTGCGGATCGGATCGATCCCGCTCATTTAACAAAACGATAATCAAAAGGCACTTCCCCTGTCCCTGTCCCTCGGGCCCAACCCTACCCCAAATCCCATTTCCCCGACCTCCTCAAAACCCGGGCCGCGTGGTACACCCTGAAAGCCCATCCCCAGGGGACCCCGAAACCGTGTCTCCCGGTCCCGTCCGACCAAAGGGTGATCCAGGAACAGGCACCAACACCCGGGACAAAAAGGGGTCCAGCGACGCACAGGGAGCAGATATACGGGCCGGACCAGTTCGAGGTCAATGCTTGCATTATGCCCGACATTCCGTACTGCAAGAGCGAGGCCGGGCGCGAGCGCGGTCGCGTAGGAGGACGCCGCGCGTGCTAGCCAATCGCATTGGAGAGTGCGAACTTACCCTGCGAAACCTCTTAAAGTACCCCCCGGCCGCTTTCTCCCCCGGGCGCCGCAGCTCGGCTTGGCTCAACAATGGTTACGCCTCTCGCGCGCGCGGCAGCTTGCTGTGGCTCAGCGGCTAGCCGCGCCAGCCGCGCACGCTTCACCCGCGCCAACCGCGACCCGACGCAATTGCACAAGCCGGCCGCAAGCCGCCCGCACTTGGCCGGCTATGCCACTTGCAACAAGCCGACGCCCGCGCGGCGCGCGGATCCGGAGCCCCCCCGCGCGCGCGATGCGCATGCCTGCTGCAGCCGGCGCCGCTGATCATGATCATGAGCTGGCCCGCTGCGCCGCTTTTTGATCATGAGCGGAACGTGAGCTTGAGCAGCGTCCCCGCGCCCGCGCCCAGATCGCGCGGAGGCCTAGGCCAGCCCCTAGCTATATAGCAACGCCGTGACGCACGTGCACCCGCAGCACATGCGCACTCGTGCAACCGCCACGCCTCACGCGCGCGACGGCCGCGGGGCATGCGTGTTGTATACGCATGGACCTCACGACCGGGCAATTCCGCTTCGCTCCATTGCCCCCGATTCCATGCGTTTCCAGTGTATACCTCCACCCCATCTTCAGTTAATTCACCTTGTACGTCTACGAGCCCCTAATTCCCAGGTCTACCAGACTCGGGCCGGAGTCTTAACAAAGAAATATCTAACGACTATTCAGGACAGAGCTGACAACTAGAATAGGCGAAGAGGAGCGCTGCCCCCCATGCGCGCGGTCTGTAGAGCAACGTAGCAGAATAGGCTAGGCGATATTAATGTGTGCATTGAGCTAACTGAGGAAACGCGTTCAGCATTAACTATAGGCGTGAGGGCGAGTACAGAGAAGCTAAACGAGGAAAGAGCGTTAAGGTAAAGCTAGACGAAATAAATGTGTGCATCGAGCTAGCTGAGGAAACGCGTTCAGCAAAATCTATAGGCGTGACTTCAGTAAGAAACGGGCCCCTTTTAGCGGTCTGGTGCGGCCTCTGGAGATGTGTCGATGACTTTACCTTTCTTTTGTTTTAATTGTTTTAATTGTTTTAATTCGGAGGGTCAAGTTCCTAAGAAAACTTTGCGGACGCCATGACGTGACGCTGTGACGTGGCGAGAAAACGGCGAGATACGTGACACACAAAAGATTGGCGCTGATAGTGCGCTGATAGTGCGCTGATAGTACGCTGATAGTGTGCGGATTGCTAGCCCGAGAACGAGCGGCTGCCAAGCTCAAGCCGGATCCAAGCCGGATCCCGGAGACCGAGCCGGAGACAAGTCTTGCAGTTAGTTGCATGGCTTAAAGGTTTCTCGCACTCATACTAGCAATCAGAGATTGTGCGCGATTAAATCGCAAAAAGTTTTCGGTCAGCCAATATTGTAGAGACCTATTCATAATGGACAGGAACAATCTGAGAGCGGAAATTCGGAGCCTTGCGCAGGAGCTACACACTCTTAGGTACATTAACGGAACATATTTGAACACACTGTTGCGGCTAGCAGACCCACAGAGGGGAACCCACACACAAAATCTTCGAGCAAATCTAGCGACATTGCTCAGACTTAGGCAGACGAACCGGCCGCAGCGCCCTTTGTACGAGGCATGGATAACAAGACATTTTGATAGCGAACGCAATGCTCGAATTGCAACCACGCGAGAGTTTGATGATATTGTTGAGTATGGGATCTCGAATTTGTTTCGCGAGAGTGGTCGAGGCGATACCGTGTTAAATTATGCCCACTATGCATATCCGGGGTTGTTATTTACCAAGGATGTTTTGGATATTGAACCGACTCCAATGCCTGAGCGAGTGAAAGAGATCACGATCGTGTTTCTGAGAGAGCTGCGAGTGCCAGCGAGGATTGGATCAAGCGTCCTAATTCGCTTTCATTTCGATAACTTTCGCATGTATCGCACTCAACTTGCAACAATCGAAGAGGGCACAATGCACTCGCTGTTGTCAAACTTGGCTGAAAAGATGGAACAATGGATGCTAGCGCAACAGCCATACGAAGACAATGACCTCTGGCCAGTAGTGAAAATAGAGGTGCTAATTGCAGAGAACGCTGCAGGTGCACTGGGAAACGTTCCAAAGCTCCCATTCAACGGCAAAGCCCTGACCATGAATAAGATCTACTGTCCGATTTCACCAGAGGACAATTGCGTGTTAGAGTGCTTTGAATATGTAAAGCTGAATCCTGGAAGAATAAGCCTAGATCGAATTTACAAGCAGCTTCAGAGATTGGACTATGGAGGGATTAGAACACAGCTAGGACTACGGCGAGGATTGATATCAGTTGATGTGCCGACAATTAATAAGCTGAGCGGTTTTTACAGAATAGACACGAGTGTTTTTGAGTTTTCGCAAGGAAAATTTAAGCCGCTTTTTGCAACCGATCTAGGATTTGAAAAGCGTGCTCACCTTTGTATTGTCGAGGCGCACTGCTACCTGATTAAGGATAAAAGAACAACTGAAATGGAGAAGTGCAGTGCCTGCGGGAAAATGCAGTTGGAACTGGAAAGGCACAAGGTAACTTGTCAGTTTTGTACTAGATGCCGTTGCGCCTACAATCCAATTGAAGATCACACAAACAAATGCGTTGCGGCCATCAGAAACAAAGGTGTCATTGGAAGAAAGATCACCCCTTGCGAGAAGGAGAGTGAATTTACGGCAATGGAGAGCGTGATAGGGGCGGACTTTGAAACATTTCCTTGCGATGGCAAGACCCACGTTCCATATGCTGTTGACACAGACATAATTTGCAAGGGCGAAATTGTAGGAACCAAGATGTTCTACGGTCCTGAAACATTAAATCAATTTATGCAATGGCTGGATGATTGGGCAGAGAAGACCACAGTAGTATTTTACAACGGTGCGGGTTTTGATCTGATATTCATATACCGATGGCTGATTGAGAATCGGCCAGACAGCCAGGTGAACGTCATGCGCTCCTCGGGCAAGATTAAGAGTATGAAGTGGAAGACGTCAGCAGGAGGAGAGTTGACAAGTTTTGACCCGTGCCTACATATTCAAGGTTCACTAAAACAGGCTGGAAAGGACTACGGCTGCACAACGATCAAAGGAGACTTTGACCATCGCAAGATCAAGACGTGGGCAGATGTTGAGACACACAAAGAGGAATGGGGAGAATATCTTAGAGCCGACGTGCGATCGATGACGGAGCTATACATGAAATATTCGAGTACGTGCTTTGAGCTATTTGGAATTAATGTGAATTCTAAGCAGACACTTACAGCTTCATCGATGGCATTTCAGATTTACCGGCAGCTGATGAAGACAGAGCTGCACCTTCCAAAGTATAGCGAAGATCAGGTTTTTCGCAGGGCTATTTACGGAGGTCGCTGTTTGCCATTCAAACGCAAGTTTGTCTCGAAGGGTCCAGATGATTTCTTGGTAGATCTGGATGTGGTCTCTCTTTATCCGACCGCAATGTACTTTAACCAGTTTCCGACAGGTAAATTTAAGGTGATCAATGAACCGGAGGCTTTGGAGCGTTTTCGAAAGTTCATGCTAAGTCGAAAAATGGAGCAACTGTTCATTGCGAGCATCAGTGCGAAAATTCCTCAGGACCTTGTGCTTTCTCCGCTACCACGCCACGAGTCGAATTTGGGGTGGTCGAACCTAAAACCGATCGAGCGAGAGATGTATACATCGGTCGATATCTATAGGGCGATAGCGCTTGGGGTCGAAATAACAGAGGTTCACGAGGTGTATTTATTTGAAGGCAAGGAGCGAATGTTTAAAGATTACATCGAGAAGTTGTATTGTATGAAGGCACGTTCAAGGAAGGGCACAGCTCAGTACGCAACAGCAAAGATTCAACTAAATGGTCTCTACGGCAAATTTGCCCAGCGGGCAGTGATCGAAACCACGGAGCTAGTTTCTAATTATCGCCGATTTAAAGAGCTCCAGCGGACGTCTACGATTACAGACATCGAAATTGAGAGTGAAACACGGATGTATGTGACATACGAAGTACCAGAGAGCAAACGTGATGCTTGTGTGTCGAAGCCCTGCTTCATTGGAGCATTTATTCTCTCCTACAGTCGCGAGATCATGGACAGGTTCCTAGTAAAGATGAACTCTTACAAAGACATCGAAGCCATGCCGTTTTACACGGACACCGACTCTCTTGTTGTGCACAGGAAATTTGCAGAGCTGGTGACTGATTGCATGAAACGACCATACTCTTTGGAGGGTATGAGCGAAGAAGAGGCAAACAGGGCGATATGCGAGAACGAGCTGGGAAAACTAGATTACGACATCCAAGGGCAAATTGTGGAGGCATACTTTGTTGGCCCAAAGGTTTACTGCTGTCGTTTTGTGAAGGCGAATGGGGAGTCTGACGTGCATGTGCGTGCGAAAGGAATTCCGAAGAGCTGGATAGAAGAGAACTGGCTTTCGAGTGATCCGGAGATGAGGAAGGGGCACCTCGAGTCACGGGTCGCTTTGGAAGCGTTCAAGCAGATGCTCGAGAGCAGGTATCAGCCAGAATGCACAATTGAGTCTAAACTTGCTCGTGTCTTCAAACCGAATGGAAAGCAACGCGAGGCAGGGATTGGCTTTAGTTCTATCATCCAAATTCCTTTCAGCAGAGTATTAAATAAGACGGAATACACAAAGCGCAAGATAATTTCGGATGACTATTACAGCACGGTTCCCCATGAGTACATCGGCCAAAATTCAGGAGGCATACTATGATCCAGAAACAGGGCTTCAGTCAGCCACACGTATTGCAAAGAAGTTGAAAATACCAGTTGCCAGGGTTAGAGCAGTGCTGGAGAAATTATCGACAGCGCAAAGATTTGCGAGACCGCAAAAAGAGAAACCATTCACAAGTATAACATACGACAAAGCAGAGAAATACTACGAGGTCGACCTAATCGACGTGACTCCGTACGCCAGAACCAACCGCGGCATTCACTTTATTATGAACGCAGTGGACGTAGTGACTAGGAAAGCCTACAGCATTCCGATGAAGAACAAGAGCGAAGGGACACTCCTTTCAACTCTACGGAAACTAATAGAGAGTTTTCCAGCCAAGCCGGATATTATTCAGACAGATCAGGAGTTTAAAGCTTCAGCTACTAGTCTGTTAGAAGTTGAGGGAATTAAACATAATGCTGTGGAAGCGCATCGGCCCCAAGCAAATGGAAAAGTAGAGCGGTTCAATGGTACTTTGAAGCGAATTATTGCACGGTATATGGAGGCGTATGACACGGATAGATACATCGATAAGCTGCCCGCATTTGTGCGCAATTATAATTCGTCAGAGCATAGGTCGATCGGTACATCGCCAAACGCTGCAGCAGAGAATCCGAAGGAGACAATCGCTCGCAATGATTATCAGCGAGAGATCTACGAGCAGCAACACTACCTGAAGGAGGTCGAATTTAAAGTAGGCGATCGCGTGCGGGTACAGCTAGAGAGAAAACGTTTCGACAAGTCTTCAAAGCCTACGTATTCAAAAGAAATCTATACGATTATGGAGATAGGTGGTTTTGGACCACTGCTCAAATTTACGCTTTCGGGCTACGGCAAAGCGGTGACCTACCAGCGACTAATGAAAGTAGCTGCAGATTCAGAGGAACGTCGTGCGGGAGGAGCATCACAGAAAGCTATGCAACGACGAAAGAAGGAGCTTAATCTAATGCGAGAGAACTTAGATCGAGCAGATATAGAAAAAAATAAGAAGCTGCTTCGCCTTCAAAAGCAACTTGCGACAGCTGGAACTGTCAAGTTAAACCCTGGTGGAATATTAGAGAGTACAAAAACCAGAAGGGCAATCAAAGAACTATAACAAGTTGATTTTGAAGAGATTCCAAAAGAGCTAGCTTATCGTAGATGCGTTTGCGATACCGGCGATTGGCCTCTAAATGATTCTCGCTGTTGTTCTGCTGATATTTCGAACTGGCTTCAATGTGTCGTCGGCGAAATTCCGGATCTTCACTGTAACGACGGCGATGATTTTCAGCACGCTTTGCTTTTCGTGCCGCAGCAATTTCAGGGGTGACAACAATTGGTTTGCGACCTCGCTGTTTAGGTGATGATTCAGCATCCATTTTTGCGTGTTTTCTCGTCACAAACAAGGTGCGAAATCTTTTTATGGCATAAATCGCAGGTTTGTGTTGCGTTAAATTCCGAACATAAAATCCGAGATATAATTCAAATAATGGTCGCAGGAACAATTCGATTTGGAAAGTACCGTGGCGAAACTCATCTGAAAGTAGTTTTAACCGATCCGAAATACGCCGAATGGTTATTATCTTGGGAACATCTGCGGGAGTACGATAAAAGGCAATTGCAGCGTGCTTTTGAAATTTGTCAATCGAATGATCTGGCAACAGTAAACGGGATGCTTGAATATGTAGAGCGAGAGAGGAAACCAACTGTAGAAGATCTTACAGATTTGCCTGATTTCGATTAGGCGATGCGTTTGCAAGTCTTAAAGAAATATCAATCCGATATTGTAAAAAGTAAAAGACAATGGGAGGACACAACTTTTTCGGCACACTTGCTCCAAGAGGTCTCTTCAGCACTTCAGATTATAGAGAGGCCACAGAGTCTAGTGATGAGGAAGTTTGTGAGGTGCGCAGACGTGTTCGCTCTATTCTTTGCATAGATTGCAATGATGTCTGTGAAAATGAAGCAATGTGTCACGAATGTTTTGAAAAGCAGTTAGACAAGATTATAACCTCATATGCAGGGGAAACGAGAGAGAAGCAGGAATACGGATGCTTTGATAAGATTTCAATTGTCCGAGAAGCACGTTTGAAGTGTGCGAAGTGCAATGAATTTACGAGTTGGATACCTCAGCAAAAGCTGTTGCAATACAGTGAAAAAGTAGTTTGGAACTGTAACCAGTGCAATCCATCTACGCCGTGGATGAAGTTCAGATTTATCGTGTGGTATTGGGTGCCAAATCTAAAGAAAATCATGAAAAATGGAAGGCATGTCTGGGTATTAGCGAAAATGGATGAAATGAAGCACAAATGTGGATGTTCCAGGTGTGTGGATGCAAATCCTGTTGATCGATGTGTCACAGTCGTATCCTTCTCCCACCCATTGCATTCTTCATCTGCGAGCTCGTAGAATTGGGTTCAAAAACATTTGGAGTTGCTGGTTTTACTTCGGCAGAGTCAAGCGATTGCTCGGCTTTAGCTTTTTCATTTTTCAAATAGCGCAAATCTGGTACATCCATAGATCTGTGCTTAAACATTTCGCTTCGCAACATCTCGCGGATCTTAGCTCTTTCTTGCTTATCTTTTACATATGATTCGATATTAGCCGACCTCGCTTCTAGATCACGCAATTTGGCAGCCAACTCGTCAATCTGACTTTTTGACACCGTTGCTGTCTTGATTTTAGGCCCTGAATACCGCGCTTCAGACGCCATCGCTTGTAAAATTCTAGCAGCATCATCATCAATATCAGACTGCATTTCGTTTACAATTTTGACCTGGCTTTGTCGGTCGTCAATTGCACTGGCGTTAGCTGCTGCGGAGGCAATTGTTTTAGCAACGGGTGCGTTTAGTTTGGGGTCACTTGCGAGCTCCCCGCTAGGATTAGCTACAGCTGCGCCCTCTGTTGCACCACTTTCGACTAGTGGTTCAACAACATTGACCTTGCGTCTTTCACGATATCCCTTCTTAGGAATGCCTCTTGCCATCTTCTGTTCTTAAGATAAGATTTTAAAACGCCTCTTTTTATAGATAACAGGCGATTCTTTCTTAGGCTCTTCTTCATTCTTAAGCCATTTTGTAAAGCGAAAACTCTTATCTTCAACAGCTTTATCAACGTACCAGGCCGTATCGTACTTGGTCCCATCAAGGACTAGGCACTGATAATCATGCGCCCAGGTTTCGAACAAAGCAATAAATTCGTCTTTCGGGAGATGACTAAACTCTCTATAAATTGCCTCGAGTTCAGTATGATTAGAGTAACTGAAGAAAAAACAATAGTCGGAGTTCGATCTTATAGATTGACTCAATGCTGTAAGCTTTTGGGTCATAAGAATCGTACTGATATTAAAATGACGACCTTGTGTAAAAAGTCGATTTACAGCCTTGCTATTTCGCAGATCAACAGTTTCAGAGGCAGCAACTAGATCGTCCAATACAAGCAATATCTGCGGCGCTTTCTTTTTGTTTTCAATCAAATTTCGCTGTGAATCAATGATTTCTGCAACTATGGCGGGTTGAAAATCATCGTAAAGCTCTTTCGTTATTGCAGAGTATTCACCATTGAATTTGGTGGCAGTGAAAACGACGACTCGGTTGATCTTTGGATAGAGCAGCCGCAGCAGATGCTTGGTGCAGTAGAAAGACTTGCCGCTATTGGACTTTGAAATAAACAGGGCCTTAAAAGGAACCCTCATTTCTCCCGGCTGGAACTTTGCGAGTTCTTGAGACTCATCCATCAAAAAATTAAGTACTGATATTCGCAGGCGAACACAACCGCGACACTTCGACTAGAGGTTCACCTTACGAAGACCCGCAGCATCAACAATTAGGACAGTGTGCAGGAGAGCGCGAATTTGGACGTAAATCTTGTTGTTTGCATCGTAAGCAGCAGGGTTCATGATATTCAGGAAGCAGCTGCTCGAGTTTGTCAGATCTACGAAACCAGTTTGAGCAGCATTTCGGATCGATTTATCTCCACTAATGCAAAATGGCAAACCAGTCAGCACGTACCTATTCAAAGGAGCATCAAGATTAGAGCACTTGAACACATCAGCAATGAGCTCAGCACCTTGAAGGAGTGGCACAGGCTCGTTAGAATAAAGCCGCTGGCCATTCAATTCGCAGGAAATAGTTATGTCACGAGTATTTGCCTCGGTTTTGAGGACACTGTGTTTTCCATCAGTTTGATTCATATTTGTCTGCTTACGAATGCTAACAAATAGACCGTAGCAGAGTCCACTGATTTGAGACAGATTAATTCTGGTTGGCGCACCAGCACCTGCATAGGTAATTGAATCAGCATCAACCCAGCCGACCTCCGTAGCGGGAATCGCAATTCCAGACGATTTGACTTTTTCAATAACCTGGGCAAAAGTGGCCTCATCAACGTTGATGCAATGAGCAATAATCTTTGGATTAGAAAGCTCGGGATTGGCAGGGGTGACACTGAGAACATTGGGAGTTATATTCTGGCCGATGTTTGCAGGGGATGCAGCGGCAGCTCCAACACTACCAAGGCCATCTTCTTTAGTGGCATCACCGCCGATGGCATATTCTGTTACAAACCTACCACCATAGCTGGTCTCGACGAAGCCCTGGGCACGATCACGGAACCAAACCTCGACAGACACCTCGCCAGATAGAGCACCAATTGGGAGCACAGAACCCTCCCATGGACAGGGGATTTTTACACTGAAAATGCCTCCAGTGCGATTGGTACCCTGCGGGGGTGTTCCATGGAGCCAGCCACCAGACCGGTACTTCTTTTTAAGCTGAGCATCATCATTGAAAATCAGAGCGCTGTGAACAAGCCAGTCCTCGGGGACAATGTAGCTGTAAGAAGCATATTTGATTTCAATTCGCTTTACAAGAGCACCAACAGAGCGCAGATAACCAGTGCGAACCAGGTCAGTGTCACCAGTAAAAGCGGTCAGCTCGGGCAGGGTAAACTGGAGTTCAAGCCCCTGAAGGAAATTGTAGCGGGGCAGGAAATAAGTAACCCTCTTTCCGAAGCAGTCTCCATAGTCATTGCTTGGGTTGACAACAACACGAACAGGCTTGGTTTGGCTCGTTAGACCCAACATAAGCTCGTTGTTCATGAAGAAGTCCTTTGCTTCCTGAGGTGTCGTGAGGAGCTCTTTGAGGCCAAGTCGCTGCAAATTCTGAGTAACATCCATCGATTTATATAATTGCAGTGAAAGAAAATAATTTGGGCGACTCAGTTTGACGAATTGATCCAAGGATATGTCTTTGACCTTTTCTGGAGCTGAAGTTTTGCAAGTTCGTAGACAACATCACCATTGGGTTCGTCAGGACCATAACGAATTTCGAGAATAAATGACACAGGAGCTCCATTTAAATCAGCGATTCGCTGCATAAAATCGTATATCTCAATAGTCACAGAGTAGAGGTCCAGCTTTGAATAAACATACTTATACAAAGGAGTTGCTTCAGTTGAATCATAGTATGCTATCTCGCCAGGACGAAGGCTATTTGGAATGCTAATTTTGGCAAAGAAGCCAGGTATTGAAGTATTGGGCATACTGACAAGGTCACCAATTTCAGGAATGCGTAGGAGCACATGATCATCGGGAGTGACATCAGGTTCATAAGCGCCCTCTATATATTGAACATCGACAGATAAATCCTTAGACCGGATGGGTAGAATTGATCTCAGCCCTAGAAGCTTTGCAGTTCTTTGAGCCCTTGCAACAGCCTGGTAGTTTCTGACTTCCCGCCCACCCTGGTTAGGTGGCAACATCAGAGCAATAAAGAACTCGAAGCTAGCTGTGAACCCTATTAATTTAACCGCTGAATTATACGTGCACGTGATACCAGTCCCCGTCAACCTTTCGTTTATCTTTGTCACAAGCGAGGTGACGTCGTAATTTCCAGGTGGAATCGCAATGTTATTCCACGCACCAAAGCCTGGCTGAGGTGGGTCTGGTCCCTCATTTGCAGGATCATATTTGCACCAATATATATAGGTGTCAAAGACCAAATCCTCTGCTGGATCGAGTATATCAATTGTGCTCATTGTGTTGGGGATCTCAGCTGATACCAAGCGCACAGCTTTTACATCCTGATAAATTTTAGGCAGTCTAACCTTGAATTTTGAGGTTGATAAAAGCTCATCTGCTAGGTGGCTTGCAATGCAGACGTAATCCGTAGGCATCTTTTTTAATATCGGTTAGAGAATAAAAATGGTCGAAGACAAGCATCGACGCTGCGCCAGGCTCAGCTTTGACAGCAGAGACAGAAGGCCAATTGATTCAGAGGCAAACTATGTGCTCGAAATAAATGAACCTATAATCAATCCTGTTGCTGTACGACTTACCCAGTGCGAGTTTGCAAACAGCCTTTACACCAGCATTAAAGATGAGTATCTTTCGATCACCTTTCCCTACATTGGAACAGACAATCTGGCGGTTTTTGAGCCAGGCATAATTACAACTGCAAATTATGGAGAGACAGATCTTTACAACTTTGGCCTATCGTTTAATATTAGGCTAGAAGGGATCTCGATTGCTTATTTCAAATTGTTTCGGGACCCAGAGACGCTGAAGATGTCTGCCTATTGCAACCGTTCCTGCACACTGACCTGCCAGTTTAAAGCTCTATCAAATCTGCTCGGGCTGAACCGAAATGAGCCCCTCCTGCTGTCTCCTATCGTGCTTGAAGGGGGGCAAAGGCCAGTAACTGCAGCTGAGCGGTATCTGGAGGTTGCTGGCATTCCAGTTACACCTGCACACCCTGAGTACGGCATCGATTTCACCGAAAGAATGCGGAGTGAGCCACTTGGTTATGCTGTCGAATTTCCAAAGATAATCGACATGAACAGCGACCAGTACCTCTTCCTTGTCTGCGAAGAGCTACGGCCATTTGCTTCAAAGCTTCGCCGTGGGGCCAAAACAATGTGCAACTACGGGCTTGCTCGAATCCAGATGAGCCAGGATGTTGGCAAGTTCGTGTATATTAATCAGGAAAACGAAGGCGAATGGATCCCCATCGAAGAGCGTCTTGTGTTGACTTCCTTGCGACTGCGCATTGTAGACAGAGATGGTGATGATGTATCACTGAACGGCCTGCCTTGGTCTGGTGAACTGCAGTTCATAACTAGGGAAAGCCGAAGGCAAGGAGCCTTCTTGGCTCCGCACTGATTTTAAAAGCGGCACAATATATCAAAAAATGTCGCAGTTGATGCCCATAGCTCAGATTGAAAAGTACTTGCCATTGATGCGGGACAAAAAAGTATCACTTGTTGCGATTGGAGATAAACCAAGCACACAAACAAACATAGGTTTTCTGCAAGCTTACCGCCGATTTGGTCCTGATGGAATCAAAAAGGAGCTCGCAACCAAAAACACAACTTGGTATCAGCGAAGAGAGAATTACATTAAGAGGCGACTGGGAGGGCGTAATGGAGCACCATTCTGGGAGAAAGATAAATCTGGCAGAACTATTCCAACACGTCTTGGACTCTCTCTGATTTCCTGGGCATTCATGCCGCCGCCTAATTAATGTAACGACCTCGGAAATCAACCCGGAACGCATTCACATTTATAAATTCGTTTGTTATAATTTGCACATAGTTATAAACCTGTGGGGTGATCAAATGCGAGTCACTATGCATTAGATCAAAGCCTGTCATAGATGGGTTTGCAGCAAGCACATTTGCTAGGACCGTATTTTCAAAAAGCCTCCCATCTTGGACATATCCTAAGTTGGTCAGAATGCTGAAATTAAATAGGACTCCGGCAGCAAAGGCTGGCCCATACATAATGATTTGATGTAGCTCAAAAGGCTTGGGAAACTCGACTTTGATCCAGGGATTAGGTAAAGTGCCACCCTGAAACCCTGTTGAGTTGGGTCGCACGTGAGAAGGTGGGTGCAATTCCTCGAAGTCGTTGCTTGTGATATTCGCATCTGGAATTATAAACCAGTTGACATCAAATGGAGGCTCAACTGTTAAAGTAGACGATATGATAAGTCTCTCATCGTTCAGTAGGTCGTAGTTCGCCAATAGAAAACTGCAGAGTGCATTTATTTTAGCATTTATTTCGATTTGTTTCAGCCATAAATCAGTTGTGGAAATCAAATAAGAAATATTCGATGGAGAGGCATCATCAAGCTTGCTCATGACTGCAGCTGGCAGCGGAACACTTAAACGCCAGTATCTTGTTAGATTCCTATCCGCATCAACTGGAAGCAGTTCCTGCATTTGAAAGTGCGATTCCAGCTCGCTACCTGACATTAGCATAGAAATGATTGGGCTGCCTGAGAGGGATAGGATCCAGCCCAGAGCGCCCCAGCCTGACGTCTCCGAATTCGAAAAGCCTGCAGTCAATTGCTCACTGGCTTGGACCTCACCACAGCTAATGCTCACAAGAACAATTGGATCTTCTGCATCGTAAATTTTACTGGCGTGGCTTAGCGCTGCAACTGAGGGATTATTCAAACAGGCAATTGCCCCGTCAACAAGGTTTTTGTCCCCTAGAACCTTCGGTGGAAAGAATGTCGGCGCTGCAGAAGATGCTCTAACTGCATCACGAATCAGCGTGCTTGAATATGGCCCATCCTTTGTAAAAACTACTGGCTGCATCCAAACTGTATCAAACGCTGTAATTAATACGTCTTTTGTCGATTCTGCAATTGTGTAGTCCAGGGCAACGTCTGTAAGCACCGACTCCAGAGGATTTGCATCATAGCGGCTTCCTGAGAGCAAGCTTGTCAGTGATCTTGGATTTGCAAATATTGTTGGCAGGTTCGTTTGATATAGACTCAAGATATCACCTGCAGAATATCGGTAAGCAAGAACAGAGCCTGGAGTTGATGGGATCGCCAATCCGGCCGCTATTATTGCCCCTGTTGAGGTGCCTGCAAAGAAATCAAACAGCTGTGGTATTGCTTTCCCAGTAATCGCCTCAATCCGCTGTAGAATTCGGGCTATGACTATTCCACGAGCACCTCCACCTGATAGTGAGAGAATGACCTTCATTTTTAAAAGGGGCTTATATAAAAATGTCCTACATCTTGAAGAAGCCAGTGCCACTTCGTAAAGCTCCAGATCTCGTGGATGATCGACATATAAATATTCGCGTTTTCGGAAGCATCTTGGCTGACTACAATGCTGATCGTGACATCCACAGGACCGAGTTTAATCGACCAGCTGCATTAATTCTGCGCAACTCACATGTTGGCGCCCCGGATATTGCACAGAGATTTTGTCTGGGTCCAGCTGAGAATTATGTTGCTGAAATAATCGGATCCAGGGCGTTGCCGCGGCACCTGCGCATTGCCTCCTCAGGCACAGTTTCGAAGTATGATTCTGGTAGATTAATATTTAGACTTCAAAACGATCGAGGGATTCACATATCAGCTCTACGTCTAATTGATGAATCCAATGCTGTCACAAACAAAACTGCGGCTCACATTACAGGGCGAATTCTCCTTGGCGAAGAGTCGCAGACAAGCAGCGACGCTGCGCCTGCAGGAATATCAGTGCTAGCATCACAAATCCAGCCGTTTCCCTGGGATTTACTTTTTACAGCTGCACGAGAAGCAAATATTTTATACGGTTTTGATGTAAATCAAATCGATACCGAGCCAGCCACCAGGTTAGATATTCCTGGATGCACCTTTGGCTCAATCCTGATTGAGGCTGATAGGCACCTGCTCCCGGCGTTGCATGACAGCTACGATCTTGGGCTCCGCACCAGGCAGTGGCGAAATATTCACGGCACGTCGATTTACCAAGATGGAAAAAAGGTCATCACTGAACCGGAGATAATAAACATTTTCAACTACTACTTCGGACCTATTGTCCCTATACCACCTATACCACCTCTTCCAGGGCTACCGAAGCCTCCAACCCCGGATGGACCAGGTCGAGAGCGAGTTGCTGACGAGACAGTTCCTTTCGGTCAACATATTGTTAGTTGGGAGCAAGTTCGCAATAAACCTATATTCGAACCGAAAAAGCAGATAGATGAACAGTATTTACCTCCTGAAATCGATATATTAGAGCTTGAAGAATACCAATTTGTCCCAGATGAGGAAGAATATCTACCTGATGGTTTCGACCCGCAAGAGTATGAATATGATCAATACGACCCCAATGAGGAAGAGTATTTACCTGATGGTTTAGATCCACAGGAGTATGAGTATGAACAGAATTATGAACCTCATGAGGAATACTTAGCAGATGGTCTCGAACCACCAGTTGTTGATTATGAGCAACCTTTTGAACCTCATGAGGAACTACTTCCAGATGGTTTTCGCCCAGAGATTTGGGAGTTCTTTCCAGATTGGGAGCAGATTAACAATAAACCAGCAAGATATCCACCAGAGGATCACAACCATGACTGGGATGAGATCTTAGGTAAACCTGAGAAATATCCACCTGAAGATCACAGGCACGATTGGGGCGATATTGATGGGATACCAGAAGAGTTTCCGCCGGAAGACCATAGGCATAATTGGGACGAAATCGATTTACAGCCTACTTTTGCATCAACAGGAAATGTATTATTAGGAGATATTAACAATGGTGTGAGTCTTTACCAGAATATAGACACACCAGAAAGATTACAATTAAACGATTATTATGTGAATCGTCAGGGAATAGATGCAGGCACCACTATGGAGGGTGAACTTTATATTAGACCTCCTACAAGAAATGTTATATTACCACTTGGTGGTGGCATAGAAATTAAAGACACTAAACCAGGAATATACTTAACCAATTACTACGCCAATGACGTTCCAATGACAGGAGGTTTAATATCTTTACCTTCTGATCCGGCAAACTATGATGATAAAAACGCAGCAATCCAAATTAATGTTACTGATGTGAGTGATTTAGATTCGTCAAGACCCAAATTAATATTCAGCAGAGAGAGATTGTTACCAGATGCACTTTTGGGGAACCGAGATGACTATAAACAATGCGAGGTCGCATGGATTAAAACGAACTATAATGGTGGAGTTGGTGAAGGTTTATTAGAAATCAATCAAAGAGCAAGCGCCAAAAATATACACAATGAAGATATTTCAAGAGTCGTAACAGAAGATTATTTTAGATGGGAAAATATCCCAAATCCACCCGAAAATTTCCCTCCGGGAGACCATCGGCACGATTGGGGTGATCTCGATAACGTGCCTTTAACATTTCCACCCAGCGCCCATAGGCACGATTGGGTAGATCTCGATAACGTCCCTCTAACGTTTCCACCTGATGCTCACAGGCACAATTGGTTAGATATCGATAACACCCCTCTCGTATTTCCACCCAGCGCCCATAGGCACAGTTGGTTAGATCTCGATAACGTGCCTCTCACGTTTCCACCAGCATTACATCATCACGATTGGGGCGATCTCGATAATGTGCCTTTAACGTTTCCACCCAGCGCCCATAGGCACGATTGGGGAGAAATTGATAACGTCCCTCTGACATTTACACCATCGACACACAGGCACGTTTGGGGTCAAATAGACGAACAGCCAGTTTTCGCACAATTGAATGCAATCGGAAATGTTTTTAATGGAGTCACACTTTACCAATCGATTAATACACCTGACAGGTTATATTTGAATGATCATTACGTTAGTCTCAATGGATCGTTTACAGGTCAAGAAGGCACACCGATGGTGGGAACTCTTGCTGTAAGATTACCCAGGGATCCAATCGTAAATGGAGTGTATAGTGGTGATTTCAACGTAGGAGTAAACGATACTTTCCCCAGTATTTATGTTACGAATTATCACCCAGGGGAAACAGGACAAGTAGCGGATTTTTCAGCAGCTATTCAAATTAATGTAACAGATCAAAGCGCATATGATGGAGCAAGACCTAAAATAGTATTCACAAGGGAGAAAGTTGTTAACTATCTTCCCGTTGCGGGACAACCCACAGATGATCACGGAAAATGTGAGATGGCGTGGATTAAAACGACATCAGGTGGTGCCTTAGAAGTCAATCAGAGAATGGCGGCGAAAAACTTACACAATACAACCCTTTCAGGAGTTGTTACAGATGATTACCTAACCTATAAAGGATATCTCACGACCGCAGATTTAAGCAGTTATGCAACCGATGCAGAATTAGCGGCGGCACTTGCTAATTACTTACCTCTCACAGGTGGGACTGTTACAGGAACTGTAAATGCTACCACTTTACAAATTGGTGGGACGACAATACCGAAAGGTTACGATTTTGACCAATTAGATGTTATTTCGACAGATAGAAGCAGTGGAAATTGGAATACAGGATGGATAGCAAGGACAGGACAAAGCGGAATTTATACAACACCAGAAAATGACGCTGATTGTAGTGCTTGCTTTATGAGGTGGAACGTCCCCACAGGTATGAAATCGTTTTATATTCAGCATATGCCTTGGGGTAATTGCAGATATTATGATATCTATGGGCAAACACCTAATGGATATCAACATTTCTTAAAACGTGTGAATGCTTATCAAGGAATCCAGGCGGTATATCAAGATGGAACCCATAATACTGTTTTGTTTGTCTCCATCAACTGCGAATTTTACACAAAAATATATATTCAAGGGCGAAAAGGTCGCATTTATCTTACGGGGGTTTTTGGTTGGAGTAGACAGAGAGCAACCGATAATGAGTTGGGCATGATTTCTTGGGATAATATTTACAGTCGTCCCGCTTTAATAACAGCCGCAGACCTTCCACAAACCGCAACATGGGCTACAAATACATGGTTAAAATCAACAGATGCAGTTGAGCGAGTTTGGTTTGGTAATGGCGATTGCACATATATACGAGGGAGACCAAATGGTGATGGTGTCTCAATTGAATTTAGAAACTCAGCAGATGGAGCAATTTTAAAGTCTTATGACAATGGTAACCTTTGGGTCAATAATACCCTCACAGCATCTACCATTAATGCTACTACGAATCTTCAAATAAATGGTAATGCTGTTCCTAAGCTTCACTCAAATGATGGATATGTTGCAGGCAGTTCTCCATATAATTATTCTGGAGGTTGGAATTTCGGTTATGGTTCATCATGGGATCCATATTATAATTATGGTGGGTATGCATTTAATAATGAAGTTGATGACCAAACTTCTTCCGCTTGGATAGAATACAATATACCCGATGGATTACACACAGGAACAGCATTTTTAACTCATTTACCATGGGGCAACACACGAATTTTCGAGATTTGGGGAATTAATCGACAAGGCAATGCGATTTTCATAACAACTGTCAACAATTATCACCCTTATTCAGGGTCTGCAAATGATAATCATAGTGGTGTGAATAATGTCCCCATCTTCCTAGGAAACCGATTTGTAAGGATTCGAATTCAAGCAAGAATTGGAAGGGTTCACATTATGGGTATTAGTTTCATGAAAATATGGGTTGGGCATAGCTATGGTGGTCACACTGGTTATATTCATTGGAATAATGTGTATAGCAAGCCAAATATACCTACATCCTATCTATCATTAACAGATGTCACCAATTCGATTGGAAACATTACAGGTTTTGATACTTGGAGTGGACATGGTAGTTATAGTCTTCAGTATGTGGGATCTTGGACAGGAGGTTGGGTTCCTTCTTACACTAATCCAATTGATGGATTTTATAGCAATATTTATGATGATCAAACAAGTTCAGATTATGCACAGATTGAAGTCCCAGCAAATATGAAAACATGTCATGTTCAATACCTGTGTTGGACAAATTGCAGATATTTCGATATTGGAGGCTATCGAAATGGGAGGTGGCATCACATTATGAGGGTAAATTGTTACCAAGCCGTTTCAAATAATAACGATTCAGATTGGCATGATGGCTTAACATGGACTTCTTTCCATTGTGATACATTCTCCCATGTACGATTTGTTGCAAGAAAAGGGAGATGTCACATAGGCTATATCGGTTGGACGAAAGAAAAAGGGAGAACAGCACCAGCAAATGGGTTTATAAGTTGGGATAACGTTTTTAGTAAAGATGCTCGCACCACATGGGCTACCGGAACTTGGATAACATCAGATGAAGGTAACGGGAGAGTTTATTTCGGTTCATCATCGACTACATACATTAAAGGTTATGGTTACGATATCATCAATTTTAGAGGAGGAAATGATATAACAATGCAAGCTTTTTATAGTGATGGTGACGTTTACTTTTGGGGATGGCTTACACAAGGAAGCGATAGAAGATACAAAACCGACATTAAAAATATAACCGGTGCGCTTTCAGCAATCGAAAAATTACAGGGTGTGAGTTATAAAAAGATTGGTGATGAAAAACAGAAAGTTAACTTAGGTTTGATTGCGCAAGATGTCGAAAAAGTCATACCAGAAGTAGTAGGTAAAAATCACGAAAATTATTTAACCCTTGCATACACAGGTTTAATTCCGGTTCTCATAGAAGCCGTTAAAGAATTATCTAAGAAATGCAAAGGTCTACAAGATCAAATAGATCAAATTAAAAATGTCGCTGTATAATAAATGGCGACCTATCCGCTTGGTGGATCTTCTACTACTTCTGAGCCTGTTGCTCTTGCTTTTGATACTATTAAACTTGTAGCCGCACTACAAACTGTCGAAAAAACAATTCAGCAAACGAACAAACTGTCCCCAGTTGTTCATGAATATAAAAACCTCTTGGTTAATGTCCTTGCGCAATCGGCTTATGGTGATCCTGTTGCTAAATACATTGAGTGTGATAACAACATTAAAACTATGACCGCCAACATACAATCTCTTTCAGCTGCTTACCAATCCCTTGGTTCGAATCTAATCACTTTGCCTTGATGGTAGTTTTATTTTTCTTTCCTTCTTAGTAAAATAAGCAATGGGCGAATATAATCGGATTCAGCTACCTATCTATTCCCTTGGATCACCTGCAATGCATTTTCGTCAACATGAAGTAAATGATGAGGTTCGCGGTCTGGAATCCACTGAACGACCTAATTCTAACGGGAATGCTTTCGATAAGAATTCGATTATTCGTGTAAAAGAACTTCGAGCAGACAAGAACTCAGGCGTAGTTAAAACCACTCGACTGCTTGTCACAAATGCTAACTTCTTCCAGCCTACTAATGGAGGTCCTGATGCCTACAGTGTTGATCTGAAAGCTCTTGATTTTGATAAAAACACTGCTGCTGCTACAATTCGTTCAGGCGGTGCTTTTATTGGCGGTGGATGTCGTGTATCCGGTCAACTCTCTTCTTCGATAGCATACAATGATGTCCCAGATTCTCTTGAACAAAATGTGGAGAACCCACAACGAATTCGGTTCTATACCCCAGTTGCACAGCAACCTTTTCTGCATTTCTATGTTGCATCATCTGTCAGTCTTGAAAATTCAGAATTGGTTTCCATTACAGGAACTGATCGTGTGAGAAGAAATATTCCTCTTCCCACAGCAATGCTTTCAATGTGCAGAGCAAATAATAACCAACTTGGTCACAATTACCTATTCTTTGTTCAAGCATCAAATCATTTCGGTCGGGGATATTGTGTATATAACAATTTGACATTTACTTATGATTTGTTTGTCACTGAGGTTGGAGTTTACAATACTATGATTATGGGACTGAGAACAGATATAGCAGCTGTTTCAGCACTTCGTGGGGTAAATGTTGCAGATATCTTCACAACAGGATTTTACCAAGAACCAGATGTGATCGATGATCCTACTCCGTAAAATATATATCACTTTATTGTAAAATGGCTGAAATTGAACGCATCCTAACAGCTCAGCTTTCGCTTGCTTCTCCTGCAAATCACGTTCTACAACATGCTACTTTTGATGATGTGGAAGGTCTTGAATCAACAGAGGTTCAACCTACAATGAATACATTTGGTTCAACCCATAAACTGAGATTGCAGGAACTCAGATGTGATAAAAACAATGGTATAGTTAAGACAACGAAGCTTCTTGTCACAAATGCAAATTTTAGCGCAAATTATGGCGATCCAGACACCTACAGCTCCCCTATTTCGACTTATTCTTTCGAATCTCGTTCGGGAGCTATTAACTGTCGAAATGGCGGCGCATATATTGGTGATGGTCTTCGAGTTGGGGGAACGATCGGAGCTCCTCTCTTCGTGAACGACCAGCCAAACCCGATTGATAATCTGACGCGGATTCGGACGTACGTGCCCAGTATGAATGCACCATATATTATCAAGATCTTTCCAATCGTTGTTAATGAGCAGACATCAGTAGTTGATTCTCTGGTTGAAATTGGTGACCACTACAAGGTGGTTGTTGATATCCCTCCAGACGTTTATGCTGTCTGTCAAGTAGAGGGTGGAACTCCAAATATTACAGTTGTGATTACTCCATATGATAATTTCGGCATTGCTTACCATGGTGTAAATTTCGGTCTTGAAGACTACCAGTTCTTGGTGAGAGCCACCAGGTTTGGTATCTACAAGTGCATTCTCTATGCTGAACGAACCGATGCTATTGCAAGACAGAATACATATGCAGAATATGTTGGTACAAACAGGTATTTTCCTATATTCGGCAGCGATACGGCTCCATAGCTGCATTCCTTTGTTTTTTTATATTTTTCCAATAATAGATGGATTTGCTTCGAAAATTCATGGATATGTTCCATCTCAACGTCACCAGCAAATTGAATTGTAGTTGCTGTGAGACGACCATTAACCTCGAAATATCGGACACAGAAGGCTCTCGCACCCCAGAAACTCATGTGACGCCTATCAACACACCCGGGACTTCTAGGTCCAATTCTCCTTTTACACGATCTGATTCACCTGTACCTTGGCTTGATGCTGAAGGCCGAAGATTGTCTTGGCCACCACCAAATATCCCGAAGCCACTGAAAAGAAAAAAGTCCTTGCTATCAAGTTTCAGAAAGGAGAAGACTACAGTCTCGGAAAAACAGCCAGATTAAGTGGATAGAGGCCGCACCAGACCGCTAAAAGGGGCCCGTTTCTTACTGAAGTCACGCCTATAGATTTTGCTGAACGCGTTTCCTCAGCTAGCTCGATGCACACATTTATTTCGTCTAGCTTTACCTTAACGCTCTTTCCTCGTTTAGCTTCTCTGTACTCGCCCTCACGCCTATAGTTAATGCTGAACGCGTTTCCTCAGTTAGCTCAATGCACACATTAATATCGCCTAGCCTATTCTGCTACGTTGCTCTACAGACCGCGCGCATGGGGGGCAGCGCTCCTCTTCGCCTATTCTAGTTGTCAGCTCTGTCCTGAATAGTCGTTAGATATTTCTTTGTTAAGACTCCGGCCCGAGTCTGGTAGACCTGGGAATTAGGGGCTCGTAGACGTACAAGGTGAATTAACTGAAGAT
This sequence comes from Cyanophora paradoxa, assembly GCA_004431415.1. Classification (NCBI taxonomy): domain Eukaryota; class Glaucocystophyceae; order Cyanophorales; family Cyanophoraceae; genus Cyanophora; species Cyanophora paradoxa. The sequence continues at coordinate 38,667 of QPMI01000235.1, read as the reverse complement.
GGGGTGGAGGTATACACTGGAAACGCATGGAATCGGGGGCAATGGAGCGAAGCGGAATTGCCCGGTCGTGAGGTCCATGCGTATACAACACATGCGCAGCCTGGCAGGAGCTCGAGCACGTCCATATGCATGGCCAGACAAGGTTCCCTCCCTCTTCCCAAGGCCCGCGCCTTACAGAGCTATAGCTAGCTCGCTAGGCCAGCTCGCCTCGATCGCGAGGACAGCCGCTGAGCTCGCCTGGCGTGGCCAGCCTCGGCCGGAGCCGGCCCGGCGGCTCGCCGGCGCCCGGCCACGTGCACCGCGCGCGCGCCTTCTTAAGCTTAAGCGCTAACTTAAGTCCCTGCAGCTGCCCTCTGCATCTAGATCTTGCAATTGGATTCGCCGAGGTTAAATGCCCTTCCCCGGACCCAACTGACGCGCGCGGCAAGTCAGTGGCCCTTTATAACTACCCGATGATCGGGAAGTATAAGTAGAATTCAACTCGTCGAAGAAAACTCGAATGAAACAAAACGTTAACGAGATTCGAATTCGAACTTGCGATTGTGCCTAAATATTTAATTTCCGGATTGTGCCTAAATATTTAATTTTCGGAATATTTAATTCGAACTTGCGATTGTGCCTAATTCGAACTTGCGATTGTGCCTCGAATTCGAATTCGTATGACAAAAAATATGACAAAAAAATAGAAATGACGTCGATTGCAGCTGACGAATACCGTCGGCTCATCGGTTAACGTTGCGTCGACGTCTCTTAACTTGCGAGTCACGTGCAACTGCAGGCTCGGGTCGCAATGCTGCATGCGCAGCTGACGAAAGGGCTAGTGGGATCATCCACATGCATATCATAGTATGGTTAAACGTTGATCATGATCATGACCCGCGTGCTGATCATAATGACGTCGACCGGCTGATCATGACGGTCGCGATCGATCAATATCTAATCAAATCTGAATTAAAGACCGCGAATTAAGGCGAATTCGAAGCAGCTACGTTTACGCAGCTGCGCGCTTGCTGATCATGAGCGGGTTCGAATTCGGAGAGCATCGATCCGATCCATGTTCGGTCGAACCATCATATGCATGGCATGCCAGGCGCTACCTCCGTATACGAAGTACGAATTTGTTGAGGTCGGCCTCGCTTGCCTTCGGCGGTACCGCGGCCGGCGGCCTCCGGATCCGACCGCGTTCGGCGCCGGCCGAGCGGCTGGCGCCAGGCTCGGGGCGGCCGCGCGGACGGGGGCCGCGCTCTAGATCTGCTGTAGCGCAGCAGAGGATGCGCCTGCCATGATGCTTTTGATCTGCGCATGCTCGGTGAGCGCCCCGCAGTCCTCCGAGGCTCGCTCGAGCCACGAGCAAGCGTCGGCTATAGCTAGCGCTGCGGATCCCGGGCCGGGGTTGCCAGCTCGCACTGTTCTGATCATGACAGCTCTCCGAACTGTTTCATCTTTCGCTAAACCGGGCGGCTTATTAGCCTCTTTAAACCTATAGCTATATAGCTCTAGATAGTGCTCGACCCCTGATTTCTCCAGCTTGCTTTAATTGTTTTGCTCTCCGAACCGGTTTGAAGTTTTTATGTACACCTCGTGTGACAAAAAAATGACGCGTGACGACTGGGCGAAACAATTTGACAGCTGCTGATCTGCATGACCGACCGCGGTCAGTAGAGCCGATCGCGATGCGAGCGCGACACGCGCACACGTGCACAGGCGCGGTGCACGTGCGTGATCATTATGACCGGGGTCGCCGCATCCAGTCCTGACCGGTACATGTACAGCTAGGCCTTGACGTCGACCTTGTCGCTGCGTACTGCGCGTACGGTAAAGCTTAAGAACACAAAAGCGAACCGAAGCAGTTGGACTTACGGTGCGGCGGCGACTAAGAGAGCGCGGCCCCGCCGCGGTGCCTTGAGCTCATGATCACGCGGAGGGCCCGGGGCGTCGGGCGTGCTGAATATAATGTGCGCGCGCGCCGCAGGTCCGGTCAGCGTCGAACCATGTCAGGTTCTGGCGCGGGCACGGCCTTTGTTGGCGTTGGCTTCGCAAATGCTTGCCTGTGGCGAGGGCCTTCGAGCAATGTTAATGCTACGAGAGCGGCGGCACTTGAATTCGAAGGCGTCAGCCATAGTGCCGCCGCTCTCGTAGCATTAAGACGGGACGCGATGGAATCTCTGCTGCAGCGCCCGCGGCCGACGCACTGGCTCGGCGTCCGCTTGTGCACTCGTACGGCTCGCCCGCATTCGGCGCGGCTGGATGCTCCGAATCCGGCGCTGGCGCCCGTCGCGTCGAATTCGGCGGGTCGGCCGCGGGAGCCGGTGCCGCCGCCGGCTCCGATCAGCGGCTTCGTCGTCTACCGCGACGACCCCGCGGGCGTCCCGTGGGCGGCCTTCGTGCCGGAGCGCCTCCGCCGATTCGTCCCGCACCGCGCCTCGAGCTCTAACTCGAATTCGAAGGCCTCGGCCGAGGAGGCGCCCGCAATCGCGCTCCTGGGCCTCGAAGCGGCGCTGGGCGCCGAGCGCCTCGCCGCGCTGCGGGCGGCCAGGGGCTGGGACCCCGCCTCGGCCGCCCGCGCCCTCGCGGACCTCTCCGCGGAGGAGCTCGCCGTCGCCCTCGACGCCGCCTTCGACGCGGCCGCTCTTCTTTCCTCGAGCTCGAGCTCGGTGCGCGTTCAATTTTGCAAACTAAGAATTACGTATACGATCGCGAGTTTACATTCGCCGCCTGCCCTGGCCATGGCCTCCGGATCCGATCCGATCCGATCCGATCCGAAGATGATATCGATCGCACGGCCGGCAGACTGCGCCCCGCGAGTTTTCCCGGCTCGCGCGGAGGCTTCGAAGGGACCTGGGGCGGCGATCCGCCCCCGCTTCCGACTACCGCTACGGGATGCTTTTCCGCGAACTCGTCAGCCTCCTCGACCTGTCCGCAGTGCGTTTTCATTTAGCTATATATATATAGATTTCAGCGGGTAATTATATTAATATTCGACGATTCAATCAATTTAGATTGCAAAATTGCAGCGGTTGGTATTCAAAATCAATGATTTCCCCGCAATCTCTTTCGTTCAGCTATTTATCGATGTCTGATTCGAATTCGGGTTAATACGCAGGGGACCTCGGGCCCGCTCGTCACGCTCGCCGTCGAGGACCGCGACCTCGCCATAGCCACCCTCTCTTCCTACGCCGAGGCGCGCCCCAGCCCCACGCGCACCCGCAAATATCGAAAGTTTCGCGCCGTTTTGACGTATCGTTCGCAATCAATATCGATATCCAGCAACATCGCGATATCGAAAAGGATCGCGAGCGCGAGGGGCCCTTTCTCGAGGCGCGTTTCACTATTTTCGCGAATTCGAAGCTCTCTAATATATTCCTGACCGGCGCATTTGATTTCCTCCTCTCCTGCATGCAGGACATGACGTGGAGCGTCTTCGAAACCTTCGTCCCATCGCCCCGCGGCCGGGTCCGCTGGCCACAGGATATATATATATATATATATATATATATATATATATATATATATATATAAATACTCCCCAGCCCCTATGCCCATGGCCATGAACCGGGTATACGTGGCGCTGGCTATAGCACGTTCTAGCCTCCGGCCGCGTCCATGGGATAAATACTCCCTAGCCCCCATGCATATGGCCGTGACTTGGCCATGGGTATACGGGGCGCTGGCTATATATAGCACGTTCTAACCTCCGGCCGCGGGCCGCGGCAGCTGTCCATGATCCTGCGGCGGCTGGGCCTGCTGGGCCAGGAGAGGCCCCCCACCCTCCAGCAGGTCGGCGACGAGCACGGCCTCTCGGCGTACGTGTCCCATATTAATCGTCTCGATTAGAATTCTGCACGCTACATGTAGTAGTAAATTAAATATACTTTGCTGACATCGACATCGGACGCCTCTCGCGAGCGCCTCGCGATCGATCGCGAGCTCGGGCGCCTCCGCTGAAATGTAATCAAATATTAATTCTGCGCGCGCGCAGGGGGCGGGTGCGCGAGCTCGAGAAGAAATTCAAGAGAAGCTTCCCCCGCAAGGGCTCGGGCGTCCGCTGGCACGCCCCCGCCCTCGTCGAGGGCGCCCGGGCCCTCGAGGAGGCCGCGCCCTTCCTCGCCCCCCGCGGCGGCGAGGTCCTGTTCCGCCGGGGCCTCTGTTCGTCCCCGGGGTACCACCCGGCCTCCCTCCTCCGCCTGGCGGAGCTCCTGGGCCAGCCCAAGCCCCGCCTTGCCCTGGTCGCCTTCGCGGTGCCGGGGTGGCCGGCGGCCCTGATGGCCTTCTACGAGCAGCCGAGGCGGGCGCCGGTCACCCTCGCGATGCTCGAGATCGCCCTCCAGCAGGTATATAACTCTTAAGCTTAAGACTAGGTCACTTTCTTTCATATATAAAATTGCCGGCCGGCAGGTGCTCGCCACGGGGCTCGCGACGGACTCCTCCGTCGCGGCCGCGTTCCGCGCGGCCCGCGACGCCGACTTCGACTTCGACTTCGAATTTGATCCGGCGGCCCCGCCCCTTAAGGAGGACCTCCTCGCCGCCCGCCGCGCCCTTGGGGCCTTCCGGGCCCCGGGGCCGGGGGGGGAGTTCGAGGGGGGGATACTCGCGCTGTCCCCCGACGGGCGGGCCCTGCGGTTCGCCGGGCCCGTGGGGTACCCGGAGGAGGAGGCCGCGCCGCGGAAAAATTCAAATTCAAACGAAAGGGTGCCGGCGCGCCTCTGCCACGCGACTGCCCTCCTTCTTTTCGCCCTCAGCCATGCCCGAGGCGGCTCCGGGCCCCGGCTCCCCCTCCGCGTCCTGCTGCAGTCCGTCGAGCGCGCAGCGAGCGCCCCCGAGTTCCGCCGGCGCCGCCCCGGGCCCCGCTTCTGGGCCGCCGCGCGCGCCCACGCCCTCCTCGACCCCGCCGAGCTCGCCGCCTGCATCGCCGCCTGTCCCGCCTTCGAGATCGATGTGCGCCCTTCCCCTCTCAAATTTCTACCCCCGCGGCTTCCTGACGGCCGCCTTGCAGGTGTGGCCGGAGGGGGGCGCGCCGGCGCCGGCCCCGCGCGAGCTGCTGGAGTGGCTCCTGGAGGGCCCGAGCCGGCGGCCCGGCGAGGACGGCGGCGCCCTCGCGGCCGGCGACCTCTACGTCCGCATCGCACCGGGCTTCCCCGTACCCCCGCTTGATCGCCTCCTAGGGCCTTCGGACGCCGTCCTGGCACGTATACGTACCCCCGCCGCCCCTCGCCCCTCTGAGCCTGGCCATGGGCGGCACACGCAGCTCGGGTGCCTGCAGGATTTGATCGCGGAGGGGGGGCAGGACGCGGCGGCGGTATCCCCCGCCGGCATCGCCGCGGTTCGCCTCCGCCTTAAGCTTCTGAGCCGCTGAGCCTTCTGATTAATATTCCGTCCTCCGCAGCGCCTGGTGGAGGTGGCCGGCCTCTCGAAGCGCGCGGCGCGGGCGCGGGCCGACCGCGCGGCTGCCTACTCGCCGCTCCTTTACCGCCCCGAGGCAACGGCCTCGTGGGGGGCCCGCGAGCGCCGCCTCGCCCGCCTGCGCGCCCCCTACCTCCCCGCCTGGGCGGTCGGGCGCCTGTCGACGATGTAGATACGTCCATGCCACGTCTATCTTCGATGCCGCGCCCCGATCGCGATTTGCTAGTTATTTCAATTGCAAGCCTCCTGGGACTGTCGACGTCGACCGTCGTGTACGTACATGTTCACAAAGCATTCAATGAAGCATCTTGGCATGCGCATGCAGCGGAATTGTTCTTATAATTACCGATATCGTCTGATGTTGTATACGTATCGCAAGCATTTCTGCCTATTCGAACGCTTCTGGAGCTAGCGCTGTCTATTCAAAAAACCAAATCTAGTTTCTCAAAAGGTAAAGGGGGAGGGGCGACGAGCTGGCTCGCGATGTCGTCGGGAAGGCCGGAGCCGGCGCCGGCTTCGGCCCCCGCCACGGCCGCCACGTTCACGACCCGATCCGAAGCGGCGGCGTCGCGGCTGTGGCCGGCGGCCGGCCGCTTGGGGCGCTCCTGCGAACGAAGAGGTCAACGCGAAGCCCAGGGAATCAGGGGGGGGAGGAAGGACGGGGGGTACCGGGGAGGAGACGGAGAAGTAGCGGGAGGGCCCGCGGGGGGGTAGGCAGTCGAACTCGAGGCCGCGGGGCCCCAGGGCCCGCCGCGCCTCCTCCAGTCGCCCCGCGCCCCACGAGGCCGGCCAGCCCACCGACACCCGCGCCGCCGGCCGCAGCGCCGCCAGCGTCTCGCCGAGGCATGCTGCGCCGGGCCCCGGTTGGCGCCGCGCCGGGGTACGTGCGGCGGAGCGGGGGCGAGGGGCGAGGGGGGTACCGGGGCCGACGTCGACGAGGTCGGCCTTGAGCGTGAACCGGCCGAGCGTCGCCGCGTGGGCGCCGCCTGCGGGAGCGTCGTTGAGGGGGGTACGCGCATCAGAAATGGGGGGGTACGCCGAACCGAGGAGCCAGCGAAGGGTGCCCTCTCGGATCGTGCAGCACGCGACGTACACGCTGGGGGTACATGAGCCGGGGGGGGGGGAGAAGGAGGAGGGGTTACACACCTCTCCAGACCGTCGAAGGAAGGCGCTTCGCCCGCCTCGGGGAGAGCGCAGGAGCAGAGGTACAGCCGAGAGGGCTCCGCCTGGATACAGCAATCAGCGGGGGGGGGGGGGGGTACAGCGGGCTCGAGAGGGGGGTACGGGCGCGCCTCGGGGGCGAAGGCGGAGGGGCGGAGGACGGCGGCGAGGTCGGCGGCGGCGGCCGGCTCCGATAGGTCCGCATCCACGGCGCTGGGGGTTACGCGATCAGCCGCGGGGTACCAGGCAGCGGGGAGGGGGTACTTCCGCACCTGAGGCAGCGGGCGCGGACGCCGGCGCGGGCGAGGGCGGAGAGGGCGCCCGGAGACTCGGTCCGGAGAGAGTGTACCCGACGGAGGGAGGGGAGGCGCTCGAGGAGGGTACCCCGCGCGTCCTCCGCCCTCGGGAGCGCCGCGTGGGCGCCTAGGACCTCCAGCGCGGGGTGCGCCGGCGGCTGCGACCGGGGCGGGTCAGCAACGAGGGGGGAGGGGAAGACCGGGGGGTACGCACGGGGCCCTCGGAGTCGAAGGGGCAGAGGGCGCCGCCCTCGGCGGTGAGGAAGAGCTCGCGGAGGGACGGGAGCGAGTCCGCGAGGCGCAGGCGGGAGGCGGCGGCGCGGAGGGCCCGCGCCGTCTCGCAGGGCGCCGAGAGCTCGAGCCTGCGAAGGCTCGGGGCCGCCGCGAGGAGGGCGGACAGCGCATCGGTTTCGCAGCCGTCGCCGTCGGCGCCGGCGCTGGAGGCCGACGGCTCCGTGGCGTAGAGGACCGTCAGGCGGAGCGTGTGGAGGGTGCGGCACGCTGGGGAACGAAGGACGGCGGCGGCCGCCGCCGCGGAGAGGGCGCGAGGCTCGAGCTCCGCGGCGCGCGGGCCGAGGGGCTTGTAGAGGCGCCCCTCGCGCCGGCGGCGCTCGAGCTCCGGCCGCGGGTCACCCTCCTCCACGTCCACGGCGACACTGCGGCGGACCGCTCTCTAAATGGGCGATTGGACGCGCACTCAAAGCGGCTCACGTCAGGGAGGCCGACGGCGAGAACGGCGCCTCGCCGGCGCAGCGCTTCCATCGCACGCAGACCGCGGACGCGACGCTCCTGTGGCCCACCTCGAGGAAACTGAGCACTGCCGACACCAGCTCGTTGGGCAAAAACCGTGTCAGAGAGGCCGCTTCCGCGTCCATGTGAGACATCGCCGCCTGCTGCTGGCCGCTAGCTACGTCTCTGCCACTAGTGGGAGGCGCGGTGGCCACTAGCTTTTTGGGTTGTACGTGCGATCCGAAAGTGTTTCGCATACGTTCATCCAGCTGGCGGTTCATTCGAAGCGCAGTGCGAACGAAGTCGGTCTGTACCCCAACCTGAAAGCACATTGGCACAAGCCCGCGAACAATGGGGCCGGCGCGTCCCGTCCAGCTGTGCCGTGCACAGCAATTGCAAGACCCGCCCCGATCAGGTAAGCGAGTTCCGAACCTGCATTTGCATTGAGGACACTCAGATGGGCGTTTCGCAGCAGAAGCAGGTTTTGAGCAGGTTTGTTTCTGAGCAGTTGAATCAGCTCGGAGCCGAGCTGCTCTGCGCCGGGGCTTCGGAAGCGGGCGCGAGCCGTCGAGTGCCCGCCAGTCTTTTCGGCACACGTGCACGGCGTAGAGGTTGTCAGCATCGACAGGAGCCATGGATGCAAGCGGCGGCCTGGATCTGGAGAGGCCCGTGACGCCGAACGAGTCGCAGGGCGGACGCAGCCCGCGGAGCCGGCGGGCCCCGCGGACGCTCAAGAACCTCCAGCACAGCATGCCCGAGGTCTCTTTCCTGCCGCCGATCGCCGCTGTCAACTGGCTCACCGGTTCGCCCGCCCGCCCGCCCGCCCGCCGCCCCGCAACTTGCGGCTCACTCCGCCCAGGCCAAGCCCTCGTCGGAAAGCCGAAGCCGCTTCCCGCGCAGCCTTCGCTGGCGCCGCGGCAGCCACAGCTGCGGGCGAGCCGCACCGTGAGCGGGCTTCCCCTGCAGCACGAGCTGTGGGGCGGCAAGGCCCTCGCCACGAGCAGCAGCTCCCCAGCGGTCGCCGCGCCGGGGGCCAGGGACGCTCCGGACTTCGCGGCGACCTCCGTCCTCCACGGGCGCTCCATCTTCCCCCCGCGCCGCCGCCGCTCCGGCCGCCGCCGCCGCCCCGCCCGCACCCTCGCCCTGACCCGCCTGAGCGAGACCCTCCTCGTGCGCCGCTTCTTCCCTCGCCCCCCCCCCCCCCACCCCCCCTCCCCCCTTCCGCTTACCCGGATACAGGAGGAGTACGAGGAGGACTGGGAGGGCTCGGGGGCGGACGAGGAAGAGGAGGCGCCCGAGGTCCGCCGTACCCCTCCTTCCCTCCCTCTCTCCCCGCCACGCCGCGCTCAATCCCCCCCTTCCTCCGCAGCGGAGGCGCGCGTACCTCCCCCGGAGCATCAGCTCCTCGGAGCTCGGGTCGGCTCGCCCGCGGCCGGGCGCCGGCTCGCCGGAGCCGCCGGGCACGCCGCCGGCGCCCCGCGTGCGGCTGGACGAGATCCGCCTGCTGCGCGCCATCGGCAGCGGCGGCTCCTCCACCGTCTACGAGGCCGAGTGGCGCGGCCAGTGGGTGCGGAAACCGCTCCCCGAAGAGCTTATCCCCCCCCTTTTTCTGACACCTCCTCCCCCCCCCTCCTCCCCCCCCTCCCCCCCCCCCTCAGGTGGCCGTGAAGCGATTCCTGTACCGGGGAGGCGGCGGGTTCACGGAGGAGGAGGTCGCCCGCTTCCGCCAGGAGGCGCGCACGTACCCCCCCCCGCTCCTCCCCCTCCCTCCCCCCAAAGCCGAGCGCGCCGCTCAGGCGGCGTCGATGCGGCCGCTGAGGCACCCGAACGTTGTCGCCCTGCGCGCCGTCTGCGAGGACCGCCGCGCCCTCGCCCTCGTCATGACGGTACCCCCTTTCCCTCTCTTCCCCCCCCCCCCCCCCCGGATCCGAACCGGCCGGCGGGGCGCAGCTGTGCCCGGGGGGCTCCCTGGCTTCGGCTCTCCCCGTAGCGCCCGGGCCGCCTTCGGAGCGGGAGCGGGGCCCCGCCGGCGCACCCGTGCCCCCCGTGAGCCCCGTCCTCGGCCCCCTCGACCGGCCCCGCATCCGCCGCATCGCGCTCGACATCGCGAGGTGCCGCGTACCCCCCTTCTCTCCCGGCCCGAAGTCCGGTCCCAACTCGTACCCCCTCCTGTTTTTAGGGGCCTGGCGTACCTGCACGGGCTGCCCGTACCCCTCGTGCACCGCGACCTGAAGACTTCGAACCTCTACATCGCGGCCGACGGCTCCGTCCTCATCGGCGTGCGTACCCCCCTCCCCTTTTCCTCCCGTACCCCCAAACCGAGGGTCCCTCCCCCGCAGGACTTCGGCACTGCGTGCTCCCTCCCCGAGTCCCGCTGCATGACCGGTCCGTGCGGAAAAGCGTACCCCGGCGCCGCATTGACGCCGTACCCCCCCTCAGAGTCCGGGACGCTCGCGTGCATGGCCCCCGAGGTCCTCCGCAACGAGCCCGCGAACGAGAAAGCGCGTGCCCCTCCCTCGTCCCGCCCGCCGTACCCCCTGACGCTTCCCCCCCCCACCAGGTGGACGTGTACGCCTTTGGCATGACGTGAGCGATCTTCGTCCCCGTACCCCTCCCCAGCCGCCCCCCGACCCGGCCCCCCGCCGCGCAGGCTCTACGAGGTGGTCTTCCTGCGTCGGCCCTTTGACGACGTTCGGGAGCTGAACCCGCTCGCCCTCGGCATGGCGGCCGCGTTCAACGGGCTCAGGCGCGCTCCGCTCCTACCCCGCCGCCTCGTCTGAGGCCGTCTTGTTTTGCTTTTCTCACGCCCCGGCAGGCCCTCGCTGGCGGACTGCCCGTACCCCGCCCTGGCGCCGCTCCTGCGGGACTGCTGGCACCCGACCCCCGCGCGGCGGCCCAGCGCCGCCGAGTGTGTTCGCTTCCTGGAGGCCCTACCCCCCGACGGCTCCGAGCCGGCCTCGCCGCGGCTCGCCAGCTACGGCGAGGACGGGTACGACCGCGAGTCCGACCGGTTCGAGAGGCCCAGCACGGGGACGCCCACGCCCCCGTACCCCCCCGAGGGCGGCCGCCGCCTCTAGCGCATCTCTGCGCTCGGCGGCCGTCTCGTCGGTTTGTTGCAATTGTACATGTACGGTTCCGGAAGCCCCTCCCTGCCCCCGTCGAGGGCTGCCTGCCGCCCCGGATGGCGTGGCGGGAGCTCGAGGCGCAATCATTCAATTTTGCATAATCCGTATCCGTCGGCCTCTTATGTAGCCTAGTTTATGTAGCTGTATTGCTTGAGCGATTTCAAACCTCGTGCGTCTCTGCGCCAACGCTAAGACTGCGCGGCCCTGCGAAGACTTGCAGTGGATATACAGCTCTTCAAGCTTGTGATTCATGTGATTCAAGCTCGCTCAACGCCGTGACGGGTTTTAACGTTAACTGAAATTGATCGCGAGGAGTCGACGTCAGATCTAGATATCCGATGATCAATATCGATGATTAGCGATATCTAGATCTCCTCTTGTAGCCGGATGGCCATATTTGAAACGTCTGCAAAGTCGCATCCGGATCCGGCTCTTAACTCGCAGTCACATATCAGAGAACTACGTCTATATACAACAATATATATCAGCTTCAGGAAAAGGTCCCTCCATGGCTAAACCTCTTTTTGAAGGACTTGAATTGCGGCGGCGGGGAGGGCGGCGGACAGGGATTCGTTCGCCCGCGCCGCGAGCTCCCCCGGCGCTTCGACCTCGAGGCGGAGGCCGCCGGGGCGGGGCGGGAGGGCCGCGAGCACTCGTACACTCGTACACTCGTACTCGTATACTCGAGGAGCGGGGCTGTGCACGTGTGCACTCGCACATTGGACCCTGTCTGGCACGTCCGGAGTCCGGCGCAAAGTCCGGCGCAAAGTCGCAGTCACTTGTCAAAAAACTACAACGATGCGAGGAAAAGGGCTAGCAATTAGCCCTGCAAACGAAAAAGGGCGTGGAATGCGGCGGCGGGGAGGGCGGCGGACAGGGACTCCTTTGCCCGCGCCGCGAGCTCCTCGAGCCCATCAGACCGCCGCCCACACGCGGTGACCTCGAAGCGGAGGCCGCCGGGGAGGGGCGGGAGGGCGGCCAGGGGCGCCAGGCCGGCGGCGAGGTCCGCGACATCGATCGTGCTGCGAACATCGGCGCGGATGACGAGGCTCTCGAGGCGGGGGCAGCGGAGGAGGGCCGCCGAAACTGCGGCTGCAGCGTCGTCAGTTGCCGAGGTCACGTCGACGTCGACGCCGCGCAGGATGGGGCCGGCTCCTGCGTTGACGATCTGTGAAATGCTGTACCAGGAGACTCGGAGGTCGAGGGCCAGGCGTGAAGGCAGCGGGCCGGCGGCGAGGGCAGCAACGAGGGCCGCGCTGAAAGCGGTGGACGAATCGACGCCAAAGAAGGACAGCTGCAGGACGGAGAGGCGCGGGGCCCGCAGCAGGCTCTGCAGCCCACGGCTGACCGCCCCACCAAGATCTTTCGTCAGACCAACCTGCGCGGGGGCCGCTCAGAGAACGCAGAGTTCGACATCGCCGCGGGGGGACGGGCGCACGTAGCCCGTGACGGCCTCGAGCTGCGGCATGCCGGCGAGCGCGTCGAGGTCGTCCGCGGAAAAGGACGAGCTCGTGTACCCGTGTACGAAAAAAGCCGTTGGTGCTGTCTCCCTGCCCGAGCGGTCGGAATAGGGGGAGGGGGAGGGGGTACACCCGCCCACGCACTCGATATGGAGCTCGCGCAGGGAGCGCCCCAGGGGGGTATCGGAGAGCTCGTCCAGGCGCAAGCCGGGGTTGTCGCCCTGTATCGAAAACTCACGTCAGGAAAATTCTCCAGAAGTCAGGGGGCCACCCACCGGGCGGGGATCTGGGTGTAAGACGAGCCGCTCCAAGCACAGGGGTCCGAGCCGCATGAGGGCTCCGCGCTGATCTTTCCCGTAGAAGCACTGGAGGCAGCGGAGCGCGGGGAGGTGGGCCGCAATGGCTGCCGACGTGCCGACGCTCAGGGGCAGATCGGGCAGCAGGAGGGACCGCAGCCCGGCGAGCGGCGCCAGGTACTCCTCGAATATCGTCAGGACGTCTAGCGGGTCGTAGCTATAGAACGCTTGCTTGCTGTTGCAGTGCAGCTGGAGCTCCTGCAGCGGGCTGGCCGCCCCGCCCGGCGCCAGCGCGTCGAGCACGACTTCGACGCGCTCCCTGACAATGTGCCTGTTGAAGACCTGCTCCTCTGCGTGTGGCTCGGCGAACTCGACGCGCACGCTCCTGCAGCGCCCCGCCAGCGCCGCGAGGAGGCGGAGCGGCTGCTCCACCTTCTCGCCGAGGCTGGGGAGCGTCCATAAGCATTTGCACATGACGCTGACGCTGAGCTCGCCGCCCTTGAGCCGACCGTCGCGAACGAGCCGCTCGAGTCCTTTGAGCTCCTCCGTCTGCATGGCGTCCAGGTCCAGCTTCGCGCCGTCGAAGGCGGTTTCCTCGACGGCATCGCGGATCGCTCGGCTCACACCCCGCAATCGGAACGCCTCCTTCAGCGACAGGAGCTGCACGATCCTGCGCGGCGCCTGAGCTCGCCGAGTCGAGCGCGGGCGACAGGCGCTCGGCACCTCGACAGCAGGTCGCCCGGTAGACGCTCGAGCGAGAGCCCGATTGTCTCCAGAGCATTGGAAGCGGCCGGTGGCGATGACCCTGCTGTGGGCGAAAGTTGGCATGCGTGCGACGCGAAATGCGCGTGCACGTGCGCTACACGACGCCCGCACCGTCTTTGAGCTCCGCCCTCGCGCGCTTCGAAGGCCGCTCCCTTGCCGCCATTCGCCGCAGTCGCCGGGTACGACGCTCGATCGAACGGGCCCCGCCGGAGTCGAGCCCGGTGCAGGCGAGGGTAGCCACCAACGGGCGAAAGCGCTATAGCTAGCAGCTGCTACAGCTGCGCAGAAGCGGCGCGCCCCAATGCACGGCGCGTCGTTCGTCTCGGCGACGGTCGGCGCATGGAGCGCGGCTCCCTCGGGGTCTGCAGCGGGGTCCGGAGGCGCGCCTTTCATGATCGGCTGCCTGCCCGACGAGATCCTCCGGCAAGTGCTCCGCTGCCTCCTCCTCCGGATCCGGCCCAGACCCTCGTCGACGTCCCGGCGCGGTGCGCGCGATTGCGCTCGGCGCGCCGCCTTGCGCCCATTCGACCTGTCATGGTGTTCGATCGCTCACGCCTCGTCCCGCGCTCCCCGCCCGGGCGCAGGCTGGTGTGCAAGAGGTACCGGTGGAAGGCGGCCGCGGTACCGGTATACGTACCGGTTGCCGACGAGCTGCTGCCGCGCCCGTCTCGCGCTTCCGCAACGCCGCGAGCCCTCTCAAGCTACCCCTCTCCGCGCCTCGGATCGCTGCTGCGGCCGAGGTCCTTGCCGCCTCAGCGCTAGCGCGGCCTCACCGAGCGCGAGGTCCGCCGGTGCGGCCCTTGCCCCGGCCTCCGCGCGCCATTGTTCGTTCGCAGGGAGCGGCGGCGAGCGGAAGACGCGGGTGCTCGAGGAGAACGCCGCGCCCGCCCCGGGCAGCGCTTCCTCTACGTATACGTATACATATGCTACAACAGGCCCGCCCGCCCGCCCGCCCGCCCCCCGCCCGCCCGCCCCGCCCGATAAATGCCACAGTGCAGCCGCAGCTGGAGATGCCGACGAGCTGCGCGATGGACAGGACGAGCTGAGGAACAGGCGAGAGAAGCGGGCGGCTGACAAGCAGCTTCATCGACCTAGAGACGACAGCTGATTATGAGCCGGCTCGAGCTAGCGCTCTAGATCTCAGTGAGACGGCGCGGTGACGGGGCGGATGCTGAGGGCCCTCGCGGGGCGGCGCGGGCCGGCCGGGGGCCTCACCGAGCGCGAGATGCGCCGGTGCGGACCCCGCCCCGGCCTCCGCGCGCGCGCTCGCCGACCCTTCTCGCAGGGAGCGGCGCCGGGACAACGACCTGCGCATCCTCGCGCGGCGGGCGGCCCCCGAGGAGCCCCTCGCGCAGGCCGAGACGGTGCGGCCGGGCACGATTTCGCTCCGTTTGGACCCGACCCCGCCCCTCAGGTGCGGCGCTGGAACCTCGCGAGGAACGCGAGCGGCGCGGCGCGCGCGTTCGCGGCCGCCGGGGACGCCCGGCGCGGCGGCGGCGGCGGCGGTAGCGGCGGCGGCGAGGGCGGGTGCAGCCTGTACCGAGCGATCGCGGCGCCCGTCCGCGCGGCGTGGGCCGAGCGGCCGCGGCGCGCCTCCGTCTCCTCCCCCGCGCTCGCGCCCCGCGACGCCCCCGCGCCCGCCGCCCTCCCGCCCCGGCTCCCTCCCGAGCGTTCCGCTTGTCCGGGGCCCTCCCGGAGCTGGAGGTCCCTCCCCTCCCCCATTCCTCCCCCCATCGCCCGCCTCGTACCCCGTACTCCGAGTCCCCCGCGGCCCGACGGCGGCGGCGGGCCGCGCGGCCCCCCTGCTGCCAGCCTTATGATCATGGATCATCTAGATCTATCTCCTCTTGTCGGCATCCCAGTATCCGGTAGGCGCAAAGCGGGGACTGGAACTCTTAGTAATTAGCCCTCGAAACGGATTTGAATCGCGGCGGCGGGGAGAGCGGCGGAGAGGGACTCCATTGCCTGCGTCGGGGACGCCAAGCCCGCCAAGAGGGCGGCGGAGATGGGCCCGTTCGCCCGCGCCGCGAGCTCCTCGTGACGCAGAGCCCACATTCGGACCTCGAGGCGGAGGCCGCCGGGGAGGGGCGGGAGGGCCGCGAGCGGGGCGAGGCCGGCGGCGAGGTCCGACAACTCGCTCTCGGACACGACTTGGGCGCGGAGGAGGAGGCTCTCGAGGCGGGTGCAGCGGAGGAGGGCCGCGCGCACTTCGGCCGTTGGCCCGCGGTCCGGGAGGCCCAGCTCGAGGGTGCGCAGGACGGGGCTGGCGGCGGTGAGGACCTCCGCCGATGCTGAGCGAAGGTCGAGGGCCAGGCGGGGGGGCAGCGGGCCGGCGGCGAGGGCGTTGGTGAGGGCCTTCCACGTTAGGTCTGGGGCGTCCAGCTGGAGGGAGGCGAGGCGCGGGGCCCGCAGCAGGAGCCCGAGCTCGTGATCATCGTAAGGGGCGACGTAGAGCTGCGGGCGGTGGGCGCAAGACTCAGAAGGACGGAAGGGCCGGGCGAAAGGCTCAGAGACGCACGCAAGGGAAGCCAGTGACGGACTCGAGCTGCGGCATGCCCGCGAGCGCGCGAAGGTCGCCCCCCGGGATGACTTGCCTAAACGGGAACATGGACCGGCGCCTGAGGGGCTCCGCCAGATCCCTGCCGAGCCTCGTCTGAGCTGCATCGAAGCTCGACGGGGGTACGGCAGCGCACTCGAAGTGGAGCTCGCGGAGGGAGCGCCCGAGGGGGGTACCGGCGATCTCTTCCAGGCGTAAATTGCGGCAGATGTTCTGAATTACAAAAAGGATCAGGGGGAATCTGCGGAGCACTAGCCGCGGCGGAGAGTTGGGAGTACCCACCATGCGGGAGCCGGCACGGCGACTGTCGGGGCCGGGGCACAGGACGAGCCGCTCTAGGCGGAGGGGCCCGAGCTCCGCGAGCACTCCGGAGAGGAACTGGTCGTAGCGCAGCTGAAGGCAGCGCAGCGCGGGGAGGCGGGCCGCGATGGCTGCCGCCGTGCCGGCGCTCAGGGGCAGATCGGGCGCCAGGCGGAGGGTCTGCAGCCCGGCGAACGGCGCCAGGCACTCCTCCGGCAAGTCAAGGATCGAAGGAGATTCAAGTTCCGGGAGGGAGGACCCGATGTCGCCGGTGCTAAGCAGCTCGAGCTCCTGCAGCGGCCCGGCCGCCCCGCCCGGCGCCAGCGCGTCGAGCACGTCGACGACGTGCCACCGCAAGACGAGCTCGGGTGGATTCAAAAAGTTGAATTTAACGCGCACGCTCCTGCAGCGCCCCGCCAGCGCCGCGAGCAGAGCCACCGGCTGCGCGCCGAGGCTGGAGAGCTCGAGCTTTTCCGAACACTCGACGCTGACGCTGAGCCCGCTGCCCTTGAGACGGCCGCCGCGCACTAGCCGCTCCAAGCTGTCGAGCGCCACGCCCCACTGCTCCCCTGCCCGACACAGCACGTCCAGCTTGCCGCGTCGACGTCGAAGGCGGTTCCCTCGACTGCGTCGCGGATCGCACGGCTCACCCCCCGCACTCGGAACGCCTCCTTCAGCGACAGGAGCTGCAAGATCCTGCGCGGCGCGTGAGCTCGCCGAGACTGCGGCCGAGTCGAGAGCGGACGTTGGCGCTCGGCACCTTGACAGCAGATCACCGGGCAGCTGCTCGAGGGAGATTGCTCGAGAGAAGGAGATTGCTCGAGGGAGAGTAGCTGCTTGACGGTCTGGTGCTGCGGTTGACGGCCCTGCGGTCGGTTGGGCGACTCAGATTTCGAGGGGCAATACAGGCATGTGCGCATGCGTGACAGGACGCCCGCACCGTCTGCAAGCTCCTTCCTCGCGCGCTTCGACGGCCGCGAGCGCGCCATTGCCCCAATTTCGCCGCAGTCGCCGGGTACAACGTTCAAGCTGGAACGGGCCACGCCGGAGTCGAGCCCGGCAGGCGAGAGTAGGCACCAACGGGCAAAAGCGCTAGCAGCTGCCACTGCGGTGCAGCCAGCAGAGGATCCGGCGCTGCGTCTCTAGCTGCGCAGAAGCGGCACGCCGCGATGCACGGCGCGTCGTTCGGCTCGGCGTCGGTCGGCGCATGGAGCGCGGCTCTCTCGGGGCCTGCAGCGGCGTCCGGAGGGGCGCCTTTCATGATCAGCTGCCTTTCCGAAGAGCTCGAGATCCTCCGGCAAGTGCTCCGCTGCCTCGAGCTCCTGCTCTCCCAGACCCTCGCCCCGGCCCGGTGTGTACTGGCGCTCGGCGCGCCGCCCTGCGTCCATTGAGCCTGTCACGGTGTTCGGTCGCTCACGCCTCGTCCCGCGCTCGCCGCCCGGGCGCAGGCTGGTGTGGAAGAGGTGGAAGGCGGTTGCCGACGAGCTGCTGCCCCTCTCGCGCTTCCGCAACGCCGAGTCGACGTGCCGACGTCGACTGTGAGCCCTCTTAAGCTCTCTGCTCCCCGCGCCTCGGATCGCAGCTGCGGCCGCGGACCTTGCGCGCCGCCAGCTAGCGCGCGCCGCCGGCGGGCGCAGCTGGAGGCGTTCCTGGAGGTGGAGTGGACCGGAGGCTGACGGGCCTTGTCGAGCGGGAGGCGGGCGCGCTGGAGCGCCTCGTCCGCCTGCTGGACCGGTACCGCGCCCCGGGCTGGGCCGTGCCGGACCGGAGCGCCTCCTGCCCGACTTCGAGGCGCGCCTCGCGGGCCCGGGGCTCGGCCGCAGGCGGGGGCGACGAGGCGGCGGCGGCGGCGAGGCGGCGAGAGGCCGCGCGGGCGGTCGCCACCTGGGTGCTGGGGCGGCCCGCCGGGGCTCGCGGGGCCGCCCCGGCGAGTGCGCAGCGCTCGGCCTCTTCTGCGGGCGCGTCGGCGACGCGAAGCAGCTCCTCGCGGCCATTGAGGACCACGCCAGGCCCGCCGCGGGGGTGCGCGGCCCCTCCCACGCCCCGGGCCCGCCCCGCACGCCTCTCCGATCCGACGGGGCGGCGCGGGGCGGGCGGAGGGGGCGGAGGGGGCGGAGGGGGCGGACCCCGAGGGCCTCACCGCCGAGCAGCGCGCCATCGTCGCCACCGTCGTACGCGTCCCCCGCGGCAAGCTCCTCAAGGTGCCTGGGACCCGCCGCCCCGCCCCGCCCCGCCCCGCTCGAGCCGAGGCCTCAGCCTCGCGCTCGACATATGCATATCGATATCTCTTTTGTGATTTTCTCATTCAACGTCAACCAGCTGCGCCATGGCCAGTGGCCACATAGCAGCCAAGTATCATAGTATCAGGAAAAGGGTACAAGTCGAATATTCAATGTGCACGTGGGTAACCGAAGTACAATAAGTCGGGGCCATGGCTCGACCCCATGGTCAGCGGCGCATGCAGCGGCGGACGCTGAGCAGATTTCAGATATCGAACCGATCTGAGCGCTAGCTGAGCCCAAGGCCCGTCTAACCGAAGCCGATCGCGAGGGCCGCTGCGGGGATCCGGAGGGCGGAGGAGAGGGCCGCCCGCGCCCGCGCCGCCACTCCCTCGCGCCCGACGACCTCGAGGCGGAGGCCGCCGGGGAGGGGCGGGAGGGCCGCGAGCGGCGCGAGGCCGGCGGCAAAGCGCGCGGCGTCCTCCACGCCGCGGACTAAGGCGCGGATGACGAGGCCCTCGAGGCGGGGGCAGCGGAGGAGGGCCGCGAACACGTCGGCGCACACATTGGCGTCGAAGTCGTGCAAGTCGACGTCCACGCAGCGCAGAATGGGTCCGGCTCCTGCGTTGACGATCCGTTTCAAGTCGATCCAGAAGACTCGGACGTCGAGGGCCAGGCGGGAAGGCAGCGGGCCAGCGGCGAGGGCGGCGACAAGGGCCGCGTTGAGAGCCGCGGTCGAATCGTGGCCTACCAGGGCCAGCTGCAGAACGGAGAGGCGCGGGGCCCGCAGCAAGTTTTCTAGCCCACGGCTGACCGCCCCACCGATGTCTTCCTTAAGACAAACCTGCGCGGGGGCCGCTCAGAGATCGCGGGCTGCGACATCGCCGCGGGGGGGACGGGCGCACGTAGCCCGTGACGGCCTCGAGCTCCGGCATGCCGGCCAGCGTGTGCAGGTCGTCAGCGGAAAAGGACGAGGTGTGACTGTGTGATGCTTCCACCTCCCTGCCCAAGCGGTCGGAATGAGAAGGGAAGGGAACGGGGGTACGGAGACACGCGCACTCGACGTGGAGCTTGCGGAGGGAGCGCCCCAGGGGGGTACCGGAGAGCTCGTCCAGGCGCAAGCCGGGGTTGTCGCCCTGTAAAATCGAATTAACGAAAAATTCTCCAGAGGTCAAGAGGTTACCCACCTGGCGGGGAGCTGTGTGTAAGATGAGCCGCTCCAAGCAGAGGGGCGCCAGCGGCCTGAGGACTCCGCGCTGCTCTTTCCTGTAGAAAAACTGAAGGCAGCGCAGCGCTGGAAGACGGGCCGCTATGGCTGCCGCCGTGCCGACGCTCAGGGGCAGATCGGGCAGCAGGAGGGTCCGCAGCCCGGCGAACGGCGCCAGGAGCCCCGCGGGTATCTCCAGGACTGCTCGTCGGTTGCACAACTCGTACTCGGTGCTGAGTAGCTCGAGCTCCTGCAGCGGGCTGGCCGCCCCGCCCGGCGCCAGCGCGCCGAGCACGTGGGCGACGCGCTGACTGAAGATGTGCTCTCCGGAGTGCTGCAGCTGGGAGGAGTTGACTATGATGCGCACGCTCCTGCAGCGCCCCGCGAGGGCCGCGACGAGGCGGAGCGGCTGCGCGCCGATGCTGGAAGGCTTCCATTCGCGCATAATGCTGACGCTGAGATCGCTGCCCTTGAGCCGCCCGTCGCGAACCAGCTCCTCCAGTATGTCGAGCTTCTCCGTGCACGTCCACATGGCATCCAGGTCCAGCTTCGCGCCGTCGAAGGCGGTGCCCTCGACGGCGTCGCGGAGCGCTCGGCTCACCTTTCGCACTCGGAACGCCTCCTTCAGCGGCAGGAGCTGCAAGATCCTGCGCGGCCCGTGAGCTCGAGCGCAGCGCGGATGGACCGGAAGATCTAGAATCGGTGTTGTTGCTTGGCACCTCGACAGCAGGTCGCCAGGCAAACGCTCGAGCGAGGTCGTGGGTGCTTCCTGGACATCTGCTTCTTCGTGGGCATCTGGAAGCGAGTGGGCGCAGCGAGTCTGATTGCGAGCGGCAGCACGGGCGCGTGCACGTACGCGTGCGCGACTCAAAGCTCGCACAGTCTTCGAGCTCTGCCCTCGCTCGCTTCGAAAGCAGCTCCGAGCTTGCCATTCGCCCAATTTCGCCGCGGTCGCCGGGTACGACGCTCGATCGGAACGGGCCCCGCCGGAGACGAGCCGGGCCCGGCCAGCGAGCGCAGTCACCAACGGGCGAAAGCGCTAGCAGCTGCCACAGCGGCGCAGCCAGCAGAGCTCGAGGGTCGGTGCTGCGTCTCTAGCTGCGCAGAAGCGGCGCGCCGCGGGCCGCATGCACGGCGCGTCGACGTCGTTCGGCCCAGCGCCGGCCGGCGCATGGAGCGCGGCTCGCTCCGGGCCTGCAGCGGCGTCCGGAGAATCGCCTTTCATGATCGGCTGCCTGCCCGACGAGATCCTCCGGCGGCAAGTGCTCCGGATCCGCTGCCTCCTGCTCTCCCAGAGCCTCGTCCCGGACCGGTGCGTACTGGCGCTCGGCGCGCGCGCGCGCCCGTTCAGCCTGTCATGGAGTTCGATCGCTCACGCCGGGCGCCTCGTCCCGCGCTCCCCGCCCGGGCGCAGGCTGGCCATGGTGTGCAAGAGGTGGAAATTTAAAGTGGTTGCCGACGAGCTGCTGCCCCTCTCGCGCTTCCGCAACGCCGTGAGCCCTCTCAAGCTTTCTGCTCTCCGGATCCGCGCCTCAGATCGCTGCGGTGGCTGCGTGCTATTAGCTAGCGCTGACACGCGCCGCCGGCTGGCCATGGCGGAGCTGGAGGCGTTCCTGGCGGAGGGCCCCGGCTCGGGGGTGGACCGGAGGCTGGCGGGCCTCGTCGAGCGGGAGGCAAACACGCTGGAGCGCCTCGTCCGCCTGCTGGACCGCGCCCCGGGCTGGGCCGTGCCGGAGCGCCTCCTTCTTAGGCGCGCATCGCGGGCTCGGCTGCGGGCGGGCGCGACGAGAACGCGGCGAGGCGGCGAGAGGCCGCGCGGGCGGCCGCCTGGGCGCTGGGGCGGCCCGCCGGGGGCTCGCGGGGCCGCCCCGGCGAGTGCGCGTCGCTCGGCCTCTTCTGCGGGCGCACCGGCGACGCGCTGCAGCTCCTCGCGGCCATCGAGCGCTACGCCACGCCGCCGCGGGGTGCGCGGCCCCGCACGCTTCTCCGATCCGACGGGCGCGCCGCAGGGCTAATCGCCCGGGCGCAGGCTGGTTCGCCAGCTAGAGAGAAATGCCGCAGTGCAGCTGCAGCTGCAGATGCCGCCCGCACCGCCCGCCCACCGCCGCTCGGGGCCCGCGGCCGACGGCGCCGGCAGCGCACGCCCTGCTGGAGGCGGTGCGAGTCCTCGAGGCGGAGCAGGGGGCGCGGGCGGGCGGAGGGGCGGACCCGGCGGGCCTCACCGCCGAGCAGCGCGCCATCGTCGCCACCGTCGTGCCCCGCGGCGAGCTGCTCAAGGTGCTTGGGGCCCGTCCCGCCGCCCCGGGGGCAGGTGATCGCGTACGCGGGGGTGCTGGAGGGGTACGCCGCGGCTTCCGCTGTGTAGCTGCAGCTACCGCCTCACCGACGGGCGGCGCGCGCGTTCGTGGCCTGCCGCGCCGGAGCGGTACCGCGGCTGGTGCCGGCCGCGCCGGAGGCCGGGATCGAGCTGGCAAGGCGCGGGGAGACCGGCGCCGGGCCGCCGCCCCGCGCCAACCGCCGCGCCTCCCTCCCGTCCCGCCTCCGGTCCCTCTCCTCCGACCCCGCACCCGAGCGCGTACCCCTCCCGGAGCTGGAGGTACCCCCCGCCTCGCCCCGTTCCTCCCCCACTCGCCCCCCCCTCCCCCCCACTCGCCCGGGTACCCCCCGCCTTGCCCCCTCGCCCGCCGCTGCCTCGCCCCGCTAGTACGACCCTGTACTCCCTCCCTCCTCCCCCGGGCCCTGCCCCTGGCATCCCATGGCCGGTATCCGGTAGACGCGGACCGGGGGACTGTGTGCAGTTGTATGACCCTGTCTGGCACGTATGCAAAATCTTATCAGACTTTGAGAGACCTACAACGATATTATGAAAAGGTGCCTGCACGGCGAACAAAAAGTGCGGCGGCGGGGAGGGCGGCGGAAAGGGACGCGTTCGCCTCCGCGGCGAGCTTTTTGTCCAGCAATAAGACCTCGAAGCGGAGGCCGCCGGGGAGGGGCGGGAGGGCCGCGAGCGGGGCGAGGCCGGCGGCGAGGGCCGACAACTCGCCCTCGCTAATGACTTCGGCGCAGAGGAAGAGGCTCTCGAGGCGGGTGCAGCGGAGGAGGGCCGCCGAAACACTACCTGCGCGGTCGGCATGCGGCGAGACCCAGTTGACGTCGACGCCGCGGAGGATGGGGCCGGCTCCTGCGTTGACGATCTGTTCCAAGACGCGCCAGCTGCAGGAGACTCGGAGGTCGAGGGCCAGGCGGGAGTGCAGCGGGCCGGCGGCGAGGGCGGCGGCGAGGGCGGCGCTGAAAGTAGTGGAAGAATCGCGGCCTAAGAAGGCAGCGGCGAGAGCCCCCGCGGGGGCTGCGTTGAATTCGAAGGTGATAGTCGGACCGGGGCCCTCGAGGGACAGCTGCAGGACGGAGAGGCGCGGGGCCCGCAACAGGCTCTGCAGCCCGCGGCTCACCGCCCCATCGAGGTCTTTCATGAGACCAACCTGCGCGGGGGCCGCTCAGAGGTCGCGGGCTGCGACATCGCCGCGGGGGTACGGGCGCACGTAGCCCGTGACGGCCTCGAGCTGCGGCATGCCGGCGAGCGCGCCAAGGTCGTCCGCGGAAAAGGACAAGCTCGTGAAACCGTGTGTGTATGCTACCATCTCCCTGCCCAAGAGGTTGGAATGGAGGGAGGGAGGTGGGGGGGGGGGGGGGGGGGGTCCGGCGGCCCACGCACTCGACGTGAAGTTCGCGGAGGGAGCGCCCCAGGGGGGTACCGGAGAGCTCGCCGAGCCGCACGCAGAAGTCGTCGCCCTGTATCGATAACTCAAGTCAAGAGCTTTCTCTCTCTCGGAAAGTAAAGGGCACCCACCGGGCGGGGAGCTGTGTGTAAGACGAGCCGCTCCAAGCAGAGGGGCCCAAGCCGCTTGAGGGCTCCGCGCTGATCTTTTCCGTAGAAGAACTGAAGGCAGCGCAGCGCGGGGAGGCGGGCCGCGATGCCTGCCGCCGTGCCGACGCTCAGCGGCAGATCGGGCAGCAGGAGGGTCCGCAGCCCGGCGAGCGGCGCCAGGAGTTCCACCGGTATCTCCAGAGCGTCTCGCGGGTTGTAGAACGCTTGCTTGCTGAGCAGCTCGATCGCGAGCTCCTGCAGCGGGCTGGCCGCCCCGCCCGGCGCCAGCGCGGCGACCACTTCGGCGACGCGCTGACCGACGATGTTCTCTACGGAGTGTGCGAACTTTACGCGCACACTCCTGCAGCGCCCCGCGAGGGCCGCGATGAGGCGGTGCGGCTGCTCGCCGAGACTGGAGGGCGCCCACTCGCTTTTGACGCTGATGTGGAGCTCGCTGCCCTTGAGCCGTCCCTCGCGCACGAGCCGCTCGAGTCCTTCGAGCTCTTCCGTCCGCATGGCGTCCAGGTCCAGCTTCGCGCCGTCGAAGGCGGTGCCCTCAACGGCGTCGCGGATCGCTCGGCTCACCTCCCGCACTCGGAACGCCTCCTTCAGCGGCAGGAGCTGCAAGATCCTGCGAAAACCGTGAGCTCGAGCGCAGCGCGCGGATGGAAGAATCGAGGTTGTTGCCCGGCACCTCGACAGCAAGTCGCCCGGCAGACGCTCGAGCGAGAGCCCGATTGCCTCCGGCTCCGGAGCATTCGAATTCGAAGCTGCCGGTGGCCATGGCGGTGATACTGCTGTGGGCGAAATTTAAAGTTGGCACGTCCGCGGGCGAAATGCGCGTACGCGTGCGGTACACGCCGTTCGCACCGTCTTCAAGCTCCGCCTTCGCGCGCTTCGAAGGCCGCTCCCTCGCCGCCATTCGCCCGAATTTCGCCGCAGCCGCCGGGTACGACGCTCGATCGGCCCGGCCGGAGTCGAGCCCGGCCGGCGAGAGTAACCGCCAACGGGCGACAGCGCTAGCAGCTGCCACAGCGGCGCAGCCAGCAGAGGATCCGGCGCTGCGACTCTAGCTGCGCAGAAGCGGCGCGCCGCGATGCACGGCGCGTCGTTCGGCCCGACGCCGGCGGGCGCATGGAGCGCGGCTTCCTCGGGGTCTGCAGCGGCGTCCGGAGGGGCGCCTTTCATGATCAGCTGCCTGCCCGACGAGATCCTCCGGCAAGTGCTCCGCTGCCTCCGGGATCCTGCTCGCGATCGAGCTCTCGCAGACCCTCGTCCCTGCCCGGTGCGCGCAATAGAGCTCGGCGCGCCGCCCTGCGCCCATTCGGCCTGTCAAGGTGCTCGATCGCTCACGCCTCGTCGCTCCCGCCCGGGCGCAGGCTGGTGTACATGTGCAAGAGGTGGAAACCGGAAGGCGGTTGCCGACGAGCTGCTGCCCCTCTCGCGCTTCCGAAACGCCGTGAGCCCTCTCAAGCTCTCTGCTCTCCGCGGCTTGGATTGCTGCTGCAGCTGAGGTGGCTGCGTGCTGATAGCTAGCGCTGACCTCGAGCGCTAGCTCGCGACGCCGGCGGGCGCAGCGAGGCGTTCCTGGGGGAGGGCCCCGGCTCGGGGGTGGACCGGAGGCTGGCGGGCTTCGTCGGGCGGGAGCTCGAGGCGAGCGCGCTGGAGCGCCTCGTCCGCCTGCTGGACCGCGCCCCGGGCCGGGCCGTCGAGCGGCCGTCTCGTCCGTCGAGCGCTACGTCAGGCCCCCACGGAGGTGCGCGGCCCCTCCCACGCCCCGGGCCCGCGGCGCACGCTTCTCCGCTCTGACGGGCGCGCCGCAGGGCTTATCGCCCGGGCGCAGGCTGGTCTGCTAGAGAGAAATGCACAGTGCAGCCGCAGCTGGAGATGCCGACGAGCTGCGCGATGGAAAGGACGAGCTGAGGACCAGCCGAGAGAAGCGGGCGGCTGACAAGCAGCCTCATCGACCTAGAGACGACAGCTGATCACGAGCCGGCTCGAGCTAGCGCTCTAGATCTCAGTGAGAAGGCGCGGTGACGTGGCGGATGCTGAGGGCCCTCGCGGGGCGGCGCGGGCGCCGGCCGGCCGGAGGCCTCACCGAGCGCGAGATGCGCCGGTGCGGTTCCTGCCCCGGCCTCCGCGCGCGCGCGCGCCGAGCCTCACCCGCGCCCTCGGACCTTCGCTCGCATGCGCAGGGAGCGGCGCAGGGACAACGATCTGCGCATCCTGGCGCGGCGGGCGGCCCCCGAGGAGCTCCTCGCGCAGGCCGAGGCGGTGCGATTGGGCCCAATCCCGCTCCGCTTGGACCTGACCCCGCCCCTCAGATGCGGCGCTGGAACCTCGCGAGGAACGCGCCCGTCCCGGCGCGCGCGTTCGCGGCCGCCGGGACGCCCGGCGCGGGCGCGCGCGGCGCCGGCGGCGAGGGCGAGGGCGGCCTGTACCGAGCGATCACGGCGCCTGCCCACGCGGCGTGGGCCAAGCGGCCGCGTCGCGCCTCCGTCTCCTCTCCCGCGCTCGCGCCCCGCGGCGCCCCGTCGCCCATGGCCCTCCGCGAGCCTCGGTCGACGCCGGCCCGCCGCCGCTCTGCCTCGTCGCCCTGCCCCACGACTCCTTCTTGACGGACCCGGGGCGGAGGCGCCCGGGGCGGGGCGCTGGCCATGGGCGCCGGCGGGCCCGGGCCCGGCGACTGCGGCTGCGGCTGCGGCTGCGGCTGCGTGCTCGCCCGGAGCTCTACCGCCCGCTGAGGGCCTGCTCGCTCCCGCCGGCTCCGGGCCGGACCTGCCCCCGCTGCCCCGCCCCGATCCCCCGCGGCCCGCGGCGCTCGCGGCGGACTCCGGGAGCTGCCGCCGGGCCCCTCCGCCGCCTCGGCGAGGGGGATCCGGACGTCGACCCCCAGCCGCAGACGCAGGCGCAGCCGCAGCCGGAGATCGAGGGCGCGCGGCGGCGGCGCGCCGGGAGCGACCCGGACACGCTGTACATGCCATGATGTGCGGGCGCTCCGGGGGAGCTCGAGGGTGAGGGTGTAGAGCCCGATGTTCCGATGTACATGTTCCGATGTACGTATACAGCGGACGACTGCTTTTCTAAAGCTCTCCGCAAGTGCGTTTAATTTAGTACTCCTCGGTCCTTTGCAATTGTCGACGTCGACGTCCGGATCCGCAACCCGGGCGACGTCGACCCCCCAAACAGCTCCTGCTGGGGGGTACAGCCTCCCCGACCTCAGGCCCCTCCGATCGGCACGGCGGGGCACGCCGGCGCCGGGCACGCTCAATTGCAAGCCCGGCGCACTTGCGTGCAATCTCACAATACTTTCAACCAAGGCACGAGGCCAGGCTTTCATCCTGACACTGGTTGGTTGGTGCTGCCCGGCACTCGCCGCCGCTCCCGCACTCCCCGCACTCCCGCTACAGCCGGCACACTATGGAGACTGCATTTATCTTCAGCGCGCCAACGCTGCGCATTCTCTCCCGGTGCGCTGTTTACCCGGGCCGGCGCCCCGGGCCCATTTCGCGTGCGGCTGTTAACGTTCTGATTCGCGAACAGCGGCGGCTTGCGCGAAGTGAGGACAGAGACTGGCTCTATCTGTATGCGCAAGCGACCTCGACGGCGCGGAGGCCCCGGCCAGGTTCCAGTGCGTGCACCGCGTACCGGTACCTAGGCCTAGGGCCTAGACTAGCTTTAGTATTTCTAGTAGTGCGCTCGAGCTCTGCAGCTGTATGACGCGCCCACGACCGGCAGCAAAAGGAGCAAAGTCCGTTGAAGGTTAGTCGCTTGTGCTTCGCTCGATATCCGCTGCTGTGCGTCTTCAAGCGCCAGCTCAGGTTTCGCTCGCTGCGGAGCGGGAGAGGGGCCGGGCGGAGGGCCGGGCGGAGGGCCGGGCGGAGGGCCGGGCGGAGGGCCGGGCGGAGGGCCTGGCGGAGGCCAAGGAGAAGTTCGAGGTGCGCACTCGCGAAGCCCGCCCGGCGGCCCGCCCGCCCGCCACTAAATCAGGCTTCTCTGCGCATCTCGATGGCGTCGCCCTTTCCAGGCGAGTCTGTCCGGCTACGAGAAGGCCGTGATTGCAACGGTTGACTTTTTCCGTGGTTTCCGCATATCCTGGCCATTCGGAGGATAGAAAGAGACGAAGGAGCGCGCGCGGGGCGCGTGGCGAAAGCCTCCAGCGGGTTTCAGCTTGTCGATGAAAGCTTCGAATTCGCCACGGCGCGCGAGCCTCGGAGCGATTTGGATTCCCACGAGTTGGCCATGGACAAGGGCAACGGAGACGCTATTTAGTTTAGATCTATAGCTAGTTCATGATCATGATCACGTAAGCCTACAGCTAGCTGTACTATGATTATAGTATGATATAGCTATAGGAGGTTTCTGTCGAGCTGCTCTTTAGAAGACTCATATATAGCTATAACTTAGTAATGTTTAGCTGCCAGGCTGAAATTCTAGTTTAGGTTTCAAGTCGACGTCCGACGTCGACGGTCTAGCAGCTCGTTAGAATTAATTATAAATATCAGTATAATAAGCTTTTAAGTCTCGCAGTGCGTGTGAGCGCAGTCAGAGACGTCTGAGCATGCGCCGGCCGACGGGCCGGGATTTTTAACTTTATTTGCAAATATAACTTTATATTTCTCAATTTTATCCAAGATATCGATATACATGCACAAGGGAATATTAACACCGCGATCCCATCGTCCTTTGGCTCACAGGCACCCACGCCTGCGTAGCTGCAGGCCGACCAGCGCGCTGATATCGATGAGCGCGCGTCGGTCCGCCACAGGCGGACCGGGGTGCTCGTCGGAGCTGGCGCTGCTCACGGAGAATGGCCCCTTCACGCTGCAACACAACGGGACGCTCGTTCGGAACCCGTACTCGTGGAACGAGGCGCGCGCGCGCTGCTAGATAGCGAATTGGGCGGAATTACGATCGCCAGAGTCACAATCGGGAAAATTACCGTAGTACGATCGCCAGAGTTACGATCGCCAGAGTCACTAGAGTTGCGATCGATATATCGCTAGAGTTACGATCGCTAGAGTTACGATCGCTAGAGTTACGATCGCTAGAGGCAACAAGCCCGGATAATTGATGCCACATGTACATGTCGCCGGTTGTGTTGGGGTATGTACCCCGTAATAGGGGGGTAAGGGACTTTATATAGGGAAACGGCGCCCTTTGGAGATACGGGACGTGACGGAAGATAAGGAAAAGCGAAACAGCTTGCAGTTGACGTCAAAGGTTTTTTCTAATGCGGTCACGCGTCGGTAGCTCTCGGACCTTTAATTACAAATTCCAGGTTCTTATACAAAATTTCAGGTTGCAAGGAGAAAATGTATTTCGATATATAGCTCACATATAGGCGGTACGGCCGGGTAACCCGGTCACCATATATAGAGCGGCCGACACCCGCCGGTCTGCCTGCGCTGGGGTACGGCGCCGCGCGGTTTACGCGGACCTTCGAGTTCGCTGCTAGCAGCCGCAGCGGCTCAGACGGCACGAAATCGTGGCTTCGAAGCGCCCAAAGGGCTGTATCCCCGATCGCGGGCCGAGAAACGGCGTATCCGCAAAGTGGCGCCTAGATTCGTCGAAGTCCAGATCCCGCGTGCGCGCCGCGCGAGCCACGAACCGTGCGACCAGCCTGTTCTCGGCATGCCAGCCGCCATCCCGAGCGATCGTCGTGCGTAAAAGCCGGCTCCGCCGGCTCCCCGCCGTTCCCGCCAACGCCGACGCGCGGCAGCGATCGTGCCCTTGGCGTTGCGCCGCATCCCGCGACCTCCGCGCACCGCCAACGCGCCCACGGGTGCGCATCGTGCTGCTGGAAGGCCTATGGGCCGTCCCCGACGGTCGCGAGCGCCCCGCTCGCCGGCCGGCTCCAATCTGCAGGTCGCCTCCTCAGCTCCTGCCCGCAGCCCGTCTCTTCCATGCACGAGAAACGCGACCGCATGGGCATTTCTCTTCGATGTGCCGCGTCTCGTCAGGGTTCGCCGGCCGCTGGCCGCGCGCGCCCGGCCGCCGCCCCGCGCCAGCTGTACAGCGCTCGCCGCCGGTGCCGCTCCGGCCGCCCGCGCCCCCGCGCCGCGCGCGGCCTGGTCCCATCTAGCCGCCGCTGGGTCCGCCGCCCCGCTCCGCCTCGATCCTGCGCCGCCGCCCGGCGACCCCCGATTTGATCGCCCCCTGCCCCGCCGCAGGTGCCGCTCCGGCCGCCCGCGCCCCGCGCCGCGCGGGGATTGCTCACAGCTAACCACCGCCGGGTCCGCCGCCCCGCTCCGCCTCGATCCTGCGCCGCCGCCCCGGCGACCCCCCGATTTGATCGCCCCCTGCCCGGCCGCAGGTGCCGCTCCGGCCGCCCGCGCCCCGCGCCGCTCGCGGCCTGGTCCCATCTAGCCGCCGCTGGGTCCGCCGCCCCGCTCCGCCTCGATCCTGCGCCGCCGCCCCGGCGACCCCCCGATTTGATCCCGCCCCTGCCCGGCCGCAGGTGCCGCTCCGGCCACCCGCGCCCCGCGCCGCGCGCGGCTTGGTCCCATCTAGCCTCCGCGGGGTCCGCCGCCCCGCTCCGCCTCGATCCTGCGCCGCCGCCCCGGCGACCCCCCGATTTGATCCCGCCCCTGCCCGGCCGCAGGTGCCGCTCCGGCCACCCGCGCCCCGCGCCGCGCGCGGCTTGGTCCCATCTAGCCTCCGCGGGGTCCGCCGCCCCGCTCCGCCTCTCGTTGTACGATGGGAGCGCCGGGGGCCGCGCCCCAGGAGCGCGCCCCCCGCCCGCGCTGACGCCGCTCCGCCCGCTGCAGGCCGCTGGCGACGAGAGCGAGCGGCGGGCGGCGACTCGGCAGCTTCGGCGGCCTCTCGCGTGGTGCGTCGGGGCCCGGGGATCGCGGAGCGGAGCCGGTGGGGGCGGGGCCGCGCGCCTCTCGTTGTACGATGGGAGCGCCGGGGCCGCGCCCCAGGAGCGCCCTCGCCGCCCCCGCTGACGCCGCTCCGCCCGCTGCAGGCCGCTGGCGACGAGAGCGAGCGGCGGGCGGCAACTCGGCAGCTTCGGTGGCCTCTCGCGTGGTGCGTCGGGCCCGGGGATCGCGGAGCGGGGCCGGTGGGGGCGGGGCCGCGCGCCTCTCGTTGTACGATGGGAGCGCCGGGGGCCGCGCCCCAGGAGCGCGCCCCCGCCCACGCTGACGCCGCTCCGCCCGCTGCAGGCCGCTGGCGACGAGAGCGAGCGGCGGGCGGCGACTCGGCAGCTTCGGCGGCCCTCTCGCGTGGTGCGTCGGGGCCGGGATCGCGGAGCGGGGCCGGTTGGGGCGGGAGCCGCGCGCCTCTCGTTGTACGATGGGAGCGCCGGGGGCCGCGCCCCAGGAGCACGCCTGCCGCCCGTGCTGACGCCGCTCCGCCTGCTGCAGGCCGCTGGCGACGAGAGCGAGCGGCGGGCGGCGACTCGGCAGCTTCGGCGGCCCTCTCGCGTGGTGCGTCGGGGCCCGGGGATCGCGGAGCGGGGCCGGTGGGGGCGGGAGCCGCGCGCCTCTCGTTGTACGATGGGAGCGCCGGGGGCCGCGCCCCAGGAGCGCCCTCGCCGCCCCCGCTGACGCCACTCCGCCCGCTGCAGGCCGCTGGCGACGAAGGCGAGCGGCAGGCGGCGACTCGGCAGCTTCGGCGGCCCTCTTGCGTGGTGCGTCGGGGCCCGGGGATCGCGGAGCGGGGTCGGTGGGGGCGGGGGCCGCGCGCCTCTCGTTGTACGATGGGAGCGCCGGGAGCCGCGCCCCAGGAGCGCCCTCGCCGCCCGCGCTGACGCCGCTCCGCCCGCTGCAGGCCGCTGGCGACAAAGGCGAGCGGCGGGCGGCGACTCGGCAGCTTCGGCGGCCCTCTTGCGTGGTGCGTCGGGGCCCGGGGATCGCGGAGCGGGGCCGGTGGGGGCGGGAGCCGCGCGCCTCTCGTTGTACGATGGGAGCGCCGGGGGCCGCGCCCCAGGAGCGCCCTCGCCGCCCCCGCTGACGCCGCTCCGCCCGCTGCAGGCCGCTGGCGACGAGAGCGAGCGGCGGGCGGCGACTCGGCAGCTTCGGCGGCCTCTCGCGTGGTGCGTCGGGGCCCGGGGATCGCGGAGCGGGGCCGGTGGGGGCGGGAGCCGCGCGCCTCTCGTTGTACGATGGGAGCGCCGGGGGCCGCGCCCCAGGAGCGCCCTTGCCGCCCCCGCTGAGGCCGCTCCGCCCGCTGCAGACCGCTGGCAACGAGAGCAAGTGGCGGGCGGCGACTCGGCAGCTTCGGCGGCCCTCTTGCGTGGTGCGTCGGGGCCCGGGGATCGCGGAGCGGGTCTGGTGGGGGCGGGAGCCGCGCGCCTCTCGTTGTACGATGGGAGCGCCGGGGGCCGCGCCCCAGGAGCGCCCTCGCCGCCCCCGCTGACGCCGCTCCGCCCGCTGCAGGCCGCTGGCGACGAGAGCGAGCGGCGGGCGGCGACTCGGCAGCTTCGGCGGCCCTCTTGCGTGGTGCGTCGGGGCCCGGGGATCGCGGAGCGGGTCTGGTGGGGGCGGGAGCCGCGCGCCTCTCGTTGTACGATGGGAGCGCCGGGGGCCGCGCCCCAGGAGCGCCCTCGCCGCCCGTGCTGACGCCGCTCCGCCCGCTGCAGGCCGCTGGCGACGAGAGCGAGCGGCAGGCGGCGACTCGGCAGCTTCGGCGGCCCTCTTGCGTGGTGCGTCGGGGCCCGGGGATCGCGGAGCGGGGTCGGTGGGGGCGGGGGCCGCGCACGTCACGTTGTACGATGGGAGCGCCGGGAGCCGCGCCCCAGGAGCGCCCTCGCCGCCCCCGCTGACGCCGCTCCGCCCGCTGCAGGCCGCTGGCGACGAGAGCGAGCGGCGGGCGGCAACTCGGCAGCTTCGGTGGCCTCTCGCGTGGTGCGTCGGGGCCCGGGGATCGCGGAGCGGGGCCGGTGGGGGCGGGGGCCGCGCGCCTCTCGTTGTACGATGGGAGCGCCGGGGGCCGCGCCCCAGGATCGCCCTCGCCGCCCCCGCTGAGGCCGCTCCGCCCGCTGCAGGCCGCTGGCGACGAAGGCGAGCGGCAGGCGGCGACTCGGCAGCTTCGGCGGCCCTCTCGCGTGGTGCGTCGGGGCCCGGGGATCGCGGAGCGGGGCCGGTGGGGGCGGGAGCCGCGCGCCTCTCGTTGTACGATGGGAGCGCCGGGGGCCGCGCCCCAGGATCGCCCTCGCCGCCCCGCTGAGGCCGCTCCGCCCGCTGCAGGCCGCTGGCGACAAAGGCGAGCGGCAGGCGGCGACTCGGCAGCTTCGGCGGCCCTCTCGCGTGGTGCGTCGGGGCCCGGGGATCGCGGAGCGGGGCCGGTGGGGGCGGGAGCCGCGCGCCTCTCGTTGTACGATGGGAGCGCCGGGGGCCGCGCCCCAGGAGCGCCCTCGCCGCCCCCGCTGACGCCGCTCCGCCCGCTGCAGGCCGCTGGCGACGAAGGCGAGCGGCAGGCGGCGACTCGGCAGCTTCGGCGGCCCTCTCGCGTGGTGCGTCGGGGCTCGGGGATCGCGGAGCGGGGCCGGTGGGGGCGGGAGCCGCGCGCCTCTCGTTGTACGATGGGAGCGCCGGGGGCCGCGCCCCAGGATCGCCCTCGCCGCCCCCGCTGAGGCCGCTCCGCCCGCTGCAGGCCGCTGGCGACGAAGGCGAGCGGCAGGCGGTGACTCGGCAGCTTCGGCGGCCTCTTGCGTGGTGCGTCGGGGCCCGGGGATCGCGGAGCGGGGCCGGTTGGGGCGGGGGCCGCGCGCCTCTCGTTGTACGATGGGAGCGCCGGGGGCCGCGCCCAGGAGCGCGCCCCCCGCCCCCTCTGACGCCGCTCCGCCCGCTGCAGGCCGCTGGCGACGAAGGCGAGCGGCGGGCGGCGACTCGGCAGCTTCGGCGGCCCTCTCGCGTGGTGCGTCGGGGCTCGGGGATCGCGGAGCGGGGCCGGTGGGGGCGGGAGCCGCGCGCCTCTCGTTGTACGATGGGAGCGCCGGGGGCCGCGCCCCAGGATCGCCCTCGCCGCCCCCGCTGAGGCCGCTCCGCCCGCTGCAGGCCGCTGGCGACGAAGGCGAGCGGCAGGCGGTGACTCGGCAGCTTCGGCGGCCTCTTGCGTGGTGCGTCGGGGCCCGGGGATCGCGGAGCGGGGCCGGTTGGGGCGGGGGCCGCGCGCCTCTCGTTGTACGATGGGAGCGCCGGGGGCCGCGCCCCAGGAGCGCGCCCCCCGCCCCCTCTGACGCCGCTCCGCCCGCTGCAGGCCGCTGGCGACGAGAGCGAGCGGCGGGCGGCGACTCGGCAGCTTCGGCGGCCCTCTCGCGTGGTGCGTCGGGGCCCGAGGATCGCGGAGCGGGGCCGGTGGGGGCGGGGGCCGCGCGCCTCTCGTTGTACGATGAGAGCGCCGGCGGCCGCGCCCCAGGAGCGCCCTCGCCGCCCCCGCTGACGCCGCTCCGCCCGCTGCAGGCCGCTGGCGACGAGAGCGAGCGGCGGGCGGCGACTCGGCAGCTTCGGCGGCCGGCCCTCTCGCGGGCCCTCTCGCGGCCTCTTCCATTCGTCGTATACCCCCTCGTTGTCGCCGCGCCCTATTCCCCCATCCCTCCCCCCGCTTTCCGGCCCCGGTGCGAGCCCGCGTTCATAGCATCGGCAGAAACATTGTTCAATTATGTTCAATTACACGAAGCTTTCTCCAGCTCTTTGAGGCTTCGCCCTCCCTCCCCACCCTGTCCCGGCCAGTCCTCCGGCCCGCGGGCCGCTGTGGGCATCATATCCCATTATTGTTCATGTTATTGAATGCTTATTAGCCTGGGGCGGCCCTTCCGCGGGAGCCAGCCTTCCTGAGGCAGTGACTCCACTGAGCCCCTGCAGCCCCACCCCTGCGCCATGGGCACCAGCGACGGGCCTGAGCCCCAGAGAGGCTATATGTGAGTCTAAATAACGATTGATTGTCATATATGATGATGCTCAAGCGCTGGAATAAAGTGGCAGACAAGAGCTCTCTCGCCAGCCCAGAATGACTAAGGAATGTGTGTGGTAGAGTCTAGCATTCTGACCACCTCATGAGCGCACAGTTGTCTGCCACGTTTTCCAGGGAGCCCGCGGGCCGCTGTGGGCATCATATCCCATTATTTTTCATGTTATTGAATGCTTATTAGCCTGGGGCGGCCCTTCCGCGGGAGCCAGCCTTCCTGAGGCAGTGACTCCATGCCACTGAGCCCTTGCAGCCCCACCCCTGCGCCTTGGGCACCAGCGACGGGTCTGAGCCCCAGAGAGGCTATATGTGAGTCTAAATAACGATTGATTGTCATATATGATGATGCTCAAGCGCTGGAATAAAGTGGCAGACAAGAGCTCTCTCGCCAGCCCAGAATGACTAAGGAATGTGTGTGGTAGAGTCTAGCATTCTGACCACCTCATGAGCGCACAGTTGTCTGCCACGTTTTCCAGGGAGCCCGCGGGCCGCTGTGGGCATCATATCCCATTATTGTTCATGTTATTGAATGCTTATTAGCCTGGGGCGGCCCTTCCGCGGGAGCCAGCCTTCCTGAGGCAGTGACTCCACTGAGCCCCTGCAGCCCCACCCCTGCGCCTTGGGCACCAGCGACGGGCCTGAGCCCCAGAGAGGCTATATGTGAGTCTAAATAACGATTGATTGTCATATATGATGATGCTCAAGCGCTGGAATAAAGTGGCAGACAAGAGCTCTCTCGCCAGCCCAGAATGACTAAGGAATGTGTGTGGTAGAGTCTAGCATTCTGACCGCCTCATGAGCGCACAGTTGTCTGCCACGTTTTCCAGGGAGCCCGCGGGCCGCTGTGGGCATCATATCCCATTATTGTTCATGTTATTGAATGCTTATTAGCCTGGGGCGGCCCTTCCGCGGGAGCCAGCCTTCCTGAGGCAGTGACTCCACTGAGCCCCTGCAGCCCCACCCCTGCGCCATGGGCACCAGCGACGGGCCTGAGCCCCAGAGAGGCTATATGTGAGTCTAAATAACGATTGATTGTCATATATGATGATGCTCAAGCGCTGGAATAAAGTGGCAGACAAGAGCTCTCTCGCCAGCCCAGAATGACTAAGGAATGTGTGTGGTAGAGTCTAGCATTCTCACCACCTCATGAGCGCACAGTTGTCTGCCACGTTTTCCAGGGAGCCCGCGGGCCGCTGTGGGCATCATATCCCATTATTGTTCATGTTATTGAATGCTAATCATGAATGAGCCTTGGGCGGCCCTTCCGCGCTTCGCCCGGCGGCTTTGCCCGCGGCTTCGCACTCCCACCCCGCCCTTGCCGACGCCTCCCGCTCGCCAACTGCGCCCTCCCTGCAGCCTCGAGCGTCCACCGGCAATGAAGGCGACGAGGGCGGGCCGCCGCCGCACGTGGCGGGCACGTGACGCGACGCTGATGCGCCCGGCCGCTCGCGCCGCCCCGCCGACCCCCCCCCCCCCCCCCCCCCCCCCCCCCCCCCCCTCGAATCGCAAGCCTTCGAATCGCAAGCCTTCGAATCGCAAGCCCATTTTATTATGTCGTGCAAGCTTTCGAATCGCAAGCCTTCATGATCAGTCGCGCAAGGTGTGTTGGTTGGTGAGGTGGTGCGGAGCAGCAAGGCGTCGAAGCTGCCGAGTCGCCGCCCGCCGCTCGCTCTCGTCGCCAGCGGCCTGCAGCGGGCGGAGCGGCGTCAGCGCGGGCGGGGGGCGCGCTCCTGGGGCGCGGCCCCCGGCGCTCCCATCGTACAACGAGAGGCGCGCGGCTCCCGCCCCCACCGACGCTGCTCCGCGATCCCCGGGCCCCGACGCACCACGCGAGAGGGCCGCCGAAGCTGCCGAGTCGCCGCCCGCCGCTCGCTCTCGTCGCCAGCGGCCTGCAGCGGGCGGAGCGGCGTCAGCGCGGGCGGGGGCGTGCTCCTGGGGCGCGGCCCCCGGCGCTCCCATCGTACAACGAGAGGCGCGCGGCCCCCGCCCCACCGGCCCCGCTCCGCGATCCCGGACCCCGACGCACCACGCGAGAGGCCGCCGAAGCTGCCGAGTCGCCGCCCGCCGCTCGCTCTCGTCGCCAGCGGCCTGCAGCGGGCGGAGCGGCGTCAGCGCGGGCGGCGGGGCGCTCCTGGGGCGCGGCCCCCGGCGCTCCCATCGTACAACGTGAGGCGCGCGGCCCCCGCCCCCACCGGCTCCGCTCCGCGATCCCCGGGCCCCGACGCACCACGCGAGAGGCCACCGAAGCTGCCGAGTCGCCGCCCGCCGCTCGCTCTCGTCGCCAGCGGCCTGCAGCGGGCGGAGCGGCGTCAGCGGGGGCGGCGAGGGCGCTCCTGGGGCGCGGCCCCGGCGCTCCCATCGTACAACGAGAGGCGCGCGGCCCCCGCCCCCACCGGCTCCGCTCCGCGATCCCCGGGCCCCGACGCACCACGCGAGAGGCCGCCGAAGCTGCTGAGTCGCCGCCCGCCGCTCGCTCGTGTCGCCAGCGGCCTGCAGCGGGCGGAGCGGCGTCAGCGGGGGCGGCGAGGGCGCTCCTGGGGCGCGGCCCCGGCGCTCCCATCGTACAACGAGAGGCGCGCGGCCCCGCCCCCACCGGCCCGCTCCGCGATCCCCGGGCCCCGACGCACCACGCGAGAGGCCACCGAAGCTGCCGAGTTGCCGCCCGCCGCTCGCTCTCGTCGCCAGCGGCCTGCAGCGGGCGGAGCGGCGTCAGCGGGGCGGCGAGGGCGCTCCTGGGGCGCGGCCCCGGCGCTCCCATCGT
This sequence comes from Cyanophora paradoxa, assembly GCA_004431415.1. Lineage (NCBI taxonomy): Eukaryota > Glaucocystophyceae > Cyanophorales > Cyanophoraceae > Cyanophora > Cyanophora paradoxa. Next base: position 1,612 of record QPMI01000235.1, on the reverse strand, counting down.
ACAACGAGAGGCGCGCGGCCCCGCCCCCACCGGCCCCACTCCGCGATCCCCGGGCCCCGACGCACCACGCGAGAGGCCGCCGAAGCTGCCGAGTTGCCGCCCGCCGCTCGCTCTCGTCGCCAGCGGCCTGCAGCGGGCAGAGCGGCGTCAGCGGGGGCGGGGGGCGCGCTCCTAGGGCGCGGCCCCCGGCGCTCCCATCGTACAACGAGAGGCGCGCGGCTCCCGCCCCAACCGGCCCCGCTCCGCGATCCCCGGACCCCGACGCACCACGCGAGAGGCCGCCGAAGCTGCCGAGTCGCCGCCCGCCGCTCGCTCTCGTCGCCAGCGGCCTGCAGCGGGCGGAGCGGCGTCAGCGCGGGCGGCGAGGGCGCTCCTGGGGCGCGGCCCCCGGCGCTCCCATCGTACAACGTGAGGCGCGCGGCCCCCGCCCCCACCGGCTCCGCTCCGCGATCCCCGGGCCCCGACGCACCACGCGAGAGGCCACCGAAGCTGCCGAGTCGCCGCCCGCCGCTGCTCTCGTCGCCAGCGGCCTGCAGCGGGCGGAGCGGCGTCAGCGGGGCGGCGAGGGCGCTCCTGGGGCGCGGCCCCCGGCGCTCCATCGTACAACGAGAGGCGCGCGGCCCCCGCCCCCACCGGCTCCGCTCCGCGATCCCGGGCCCCGACGCACCACGCGAGAGGCCGCCGAAGCTGCTGAGTCGCCGCCCGCCGCTCGCTCGTGTCGCCAGCGGCCTGCAGCGGGCGGAGCGGCGTCAGCGGGGGCGCGAGGGCGCTCCTGGGGCGCGGCCCCGGCGCTCCCATCGTACAACGAGAGGCGCGCGGCCCCCGCCCCCACCGGCCCCGCTCCGCGATCCCCGGGCCCCGACGCACCACGCGAGAGGCCACCGAAGCTGCCGAGTTGCCGCCCGCCGCTCGCTCTCGTCGCCAGCGGCCTGCAGCGGGCGGAGCGGCGTCAGCGGGGGCGGCGAGGGCGCTCCTGGGGCGCGGCCCCCGGCGCTCCCATCGTACAACGAGAGGCGCGCGGCCCCCGCCCCTACCGGCCCCACTCCGCGATCGCCGGGCCCCGACGCACCACGCGAGAGGCCGCCGAAGCTGCCGAGTTGCCGCCCGCCGCTCGCTCTCGTCGCCAGCGGCCTGCAGCGGGCAGAGCGGCGTCAGCGGGGGCGGGGGGCGCGCTCCTAGGGCGCGGCTCCCGGCGCTCCCATCGTACAACGAGAGGCGCGCGGCCCCCGCCCCCACCGGCTCCGCTCCGCGATCCCCGGGCCCCGACGCACCACGCGAGAGGCCACCGAAGCTGCCGAGTCGCCGCCCGCCGCTCGCTCTCGTCGCCAGCGGCCTGCAGCGGGCGGAGCGGCGTCAGCGGGGGCGGCGAGGGCGCTCCTGGGGCGCGGCCCCCGGCGCTCCCATCGTACAACGAGAGGCACGCGGCTCCCGCCCTCACCGGCCCTGCTCAGCGATCCCCGGGCCCCGACGCACCACGCGAGAGGCCGTCGAAGCTGCCGAGTCGCCGCCCGCCGCTCGCTCTCGTCGCCAGCGGCCTGCAGCGGGCGGAGCGGCGTCAGCGCGGGCGGGGGGCGCGCTCCTGGGGCGCGGCCCCCGGCGCTCCCATCGTACA
>QPMI01000234.1:0-46168 GCA_004431415.1 Cyanophora paradoxa | reverse complement strand
CGCCCGCCCGCCTGAGCCGCCGCGCCCCGCGCGCCCGCGGGGGCGGCCGCCGGCGCGGCGCGGCGCGCACGAAGAGCTGGAAAGGTTCATTTGACGGTCTGCGGGCCCCTCGAGCGTGAGGCGGGCGGCTGGGCTCGCCGGCGACGGTGCGGGCGGCCGGCGGGCGGGCGGGCCGGGCGGACCCGGCCCTTGGACGGCGTCTCCGACCTGGCGCGGCGCACGAGCGTCTTCGAGCCCGGCCGCGTGCCTTCAGAAGTGCACGGGCCCTCCTTCGCGTGCTCCGTGCCTGCCGCCCTCGGCGTGAGCGGCCCGGCCACTTGGGCAACGTTCGGCGCGAGGCAGAGGCGGCGCTGCAGGCGGGCCGAGCGCTCGCGTACGCCTCGCTCTCTTCAAGCGCATTCCGCCGTAGCGCGCGCGGGCCTTGCAGGCGAGCCTGGCGCACCGCGTATTCTTGTGGCCTCACGACGCCGTAGTAGATGCGGGCTTCCAGGGGCGGAGGGAGAGGAGGTCCTTAGGAGCACATCCGGCTGCTCCTCGGCGATTGGCGGCGGCTGCGGCGACGCGCTGCCGGCCAGCTGCGCTGTGCGCTCCGCATCGCGGCGGCAGCGCTGCGGAACTCGCTTGATGTATAGATTCTCTGACTGAAGATGCGATTTCTCTAGATTGGGGCTGGGGTCTCGCGGCGGGCTTCGCAGTTAATCGCAACTTCGGTTGGGTACGCGCAATGCACGTGGGGGGGGGAAGGGGGGCGGGGGGGGGGGGGGAGGGATCCTAACTGCCCAGCAGCTGTCGTCGAAATGCGGCGCGTCCTGCTCGCCTTCGTCTTCGCTGTCGCGCTCGGCGCGGTCCTCGCGCAGGATCAAACCTCTCAGCAGCAGCAGGGGCAGCAGTCCGACCAGACCTCGCAACAGCAATTTGCGGACGTGAGCGCTTCGAATTCGCCCGGGGCCTCGCCGAGCGCGCAGGCCTCGGCTTCCGCGCAGGATCAAACGTCTCAGCAGCAGCAGGAGCAGCAGTCCGACCAGACCTCGCAGCAGCAATTTGCGGATGTGAGCGCTTCGAATTCGCCCGGGCCTCGCCGAGCGCGCAGGCCTCGGCTTCCCCTCCGGCTCAAAACACTGGCGGGGAGAATGCAAATGCGGATGTAGGGATCGCAGGCTTCCCCACGTGCGCCATCAGCGGTTGCCCTCCCGTGCGCATGCGCTCTCGTCAGCAGTTTCCTGTTCCGCGCCCTGCGCGGCGGCAATCGCTGATCGAGCATCCTCTTATGCGTTTGAGCAGGTCTGACCTGTTGCGGCGCGGTGCGCTCGTTCGATCCGCGCTGTCATCGCGCCCCGCGGCTGTTTGCTTGCGACCAGTCGGGAGGCTGCGAGCGCGCGGGCTCTCGTCGTTACGTTCGTTCACTAACGATCGCGTCGGCGCGGGCAGCAATGCTGCCTCCGTCGCGCATCTGCCTCAACGGGCAATGCGTGCTCGCCACTGCCACCCGTGCGCCGCGCCGCCTCTGGCGCCGCCCGCGCCAGAAGCCGATGGCTGCCCGGCAGCGCCCTCTGCGACGCCGACGCCGTTCGTGAGCGCTAGTGGTGCGTCACGCTGGCGCCCGGCGCCGCCTGCCTTTGCCCTCGCCCTCGCACTCACGCGCCGGTTTCCTCCCGCCAGCCTCCGCGACGCCGTCATCCGTGGCGACGCCCACCAGTCCGTTTGCCTCCACGTCCGCCCGGCCATCCCTCTAAGCCGAGCGCCCCGCGCACCGTCCAGAGGCGGCCACCGCCACGCCGGCGCCGACCTTCACCGCAATCCCCACTGGTGCGCCGGCGCTGTTCAGACCCCCGACCCACCGGCCTCTCTCTTCTCAGCGCCCTCACTCGTGACTCGCGCAGCGAGCGCCTCTGCTACTGTCGCGGATTGCTTGACCGCTGGCGCTCGGCCCGCCGCCCCGCCCCTGATTCGGGCCCCGCGCGCAGCCGACGGTCACAACCTTCGCGACTGAGACGGTCCGCGCCGCCTCGCGCCCCGCCCTCGCCTCGCGCGGCGCGCGACAAAGCGCTGACGGGCGGTGTCGGTCGCGGCAGCCGCTGCCGACGCCGACGCGGGCGAAGGCCTCGCCGACGCCGAGCGAGACGCCCTCGCCCTCGGCCTCGCTCTCGCCCTCGGGACCCCGACGGCCGCGCCGACCGAGACGGCGAGCCCCAGCGCGACCCGAGCCCGTCCCCGAGCGGGACGCCGGCCGCCACGCCCTCCGCGGCGCCCACGCGCTGCCCACTGAGACGGCCACCACCACGCCCTCCGAGGCGCCCACCGCCACGCCGACCGAGACGGCGAGCCCCTCGGCCGCGCCCTCGAGACCCCGACCGCCTTGGCCACCCTCGCCGTGCGTCGTACCCCCCGCCCCGCGCACCGCGCGCCCGCGCCCGCGCGCCCCGCCTCTGAGGCCGCCCGCCCGGCAGCCCATCGAGATCGAGACCATCACCGCGTCACCCACGCCCTCGGTGCCCGCCGCCCCTCCCCTTTCGCCTGCTGACACGGCCCGCCTCGCTCTGACCCTCCGCCCCCGCGCCGCCCGCAGCCGAGCCCCTCGGCCGCCCTCCCTCCGCTCCCGCGCCCTCTCCCCTCCTGACGCCCCCGGCAGGCGACTCCGTCCGTCACTTCGACCTTCGTGGCGACGACCACGGTTCGCGAACCCCCGCCTCTGGGGCCGCGCCGTACCCTCCCCTCACTCCGCCCGCAGCCGACCCCATCTGCGCGAGCGGCCTCTACATCCCGACCACGGCCTTCCTCTGCGTCGCGGTACCCCCGCAGCCCCGTTCTTCCGTACCCGGCCTTGATCATATTTGGGTTCGGTCGCAGGCGTCGTGGGTGCTGAGATCGCCTTCTCCCCTACCCCACTGGCCGGGGCCTCGGCGGTCTGCTCCCCCCCCCCCCCCCCCCCCCCCCCCCCCCCCCCACACACACACACACACACACACACACACACACACACACCCCGTCCCCCCTCTTCTTCGCTCACGCACCATCCCGCGGACTGCGCTGCACGCCTCAGATCCTCCCCGTCGAGATCGGCACGCCTACCCCCACCGCGGGCGGCTTTGAGATTTCCGTCACATCGTCCACGGATAACCCCACGCCCACCGCCGGCGGCTTCGAGGTCATCTCGTTCCCGCAGAGCCCCTCCGCCACCCCCGCCGCCTCCGCCATCTCCGAGGAGGTGCTGTCCCCCCCTCCAGCAGCCCGCTCCTCGGCGCGCACACTGAGTCGCCGCAGGTGAGCAAGGCCGCCGTGGGGCAGTCGCCGGGGCCGGAGGCGGTGGGGCAGGGCGCCAAGCGCCTCCCCAAGTCCATCAAGGAGGTCCTCGAGGGCTTTTTCCTCTGAGCCGCCCCCGCCCCCCGCCCCGCCCCGCCCCGCCCTGCGCCCGGCGCTAAGTGTCGAGCCGAGCGCCCTCCGTGCCCCTCTGCCGCCCGCGGTCCGACGGTCTCCCCTGTACAGCCCCGCCCCGACCCAACCAGACCCGCCACGCACACCGAGTAAACGCTAGATAGGCTTTTCGAGTTCTGTCTTGCGCCGCGCCGCGCAAAAAATAAACCATGATTCATCGCGCGCTTTTCGAGGCGCGGGTTCTGGGGTACGTACAGCGGCGGGGCCCGGCCGCGGGCCTGGGGGTATGCATCTACAGCGGCGTGCTGGGGTAGGCCATCGGATCCCGGACCGGATCCCGCCGGGCGCGACGGGGGGCGGGGTCCTGAAGCTTCTCGCAGTTACAGGAGGCTCGCAGCTCTACATTGCAGCGGGTGGGCAAAGGCTCAGATCGCTCAGATCTATTGATCCACGGCGAGGGCCCGGCCCGGCCCCGCCCCGCCCCGCCCCGCCCCGCCCCGCCCCGCCCCGCCCCGCCCCGCCCACCCCGCCCCGCCCCGCCCCGCCCCGCCCCGCCCCGCCCCGCCCCGCCCCGCCCCGCCCCGCCCGCCCCGCCCCGCCCCGCCCCGCCCCGCCCCGCCCGCCCCGCCCCGCCCCGCCCCGCCCCGCCCCGCCCCGCCCCGCCCCGCCCCGCCCACCCCGCCCCGCCCCGCCCCGCCCCGCCCCGCCCCGCCCCGCCCCGGGCTCTGATCCTGAAGCTTCTCGCAGTTACAGGAGGCTCGCAGCTCTATGTTGCAGCGGGTGGGCAAAGGCTCAGATTGCTCAGATCTATTGATCCGCGGCGAGGGCCCGGCCCCGCCCCGCCCCGCCCCGCCCCGCCCCGCCCCGCCGGCCGCCCCGCCCCGCCCCGCCCCGCCCCACCCGCGTAGTCCCGTAGGTTCATCTCTCGACTTGACACAGATGGACACCGCAGTTATATCTCTAGCCATTTGTCTCGGTGTGTGCGAATTCATACGTGGCAGCCCGCCCCGCGTGCACCTCGAGGAGCAGCTCTGTTTCGGCGACGTAGAGGGCGGCCTCGCCGGCGATCGCGGGGAACGGGGCCCCCGCCCCCGGCCCCGGCCCTGGGACTCCCGGGACTCGGACCGGCGCCAGCGCCGGCCCGGCTCGCCGCCCGCCGGGCTCGCGCCACGTGCACTGCGGCGCCACGAATTGCAATTGCGATCGGCCGCGGAGCTCGAGTCGATATCGCGAATTTTAATCTCGCGATCGCGAACGCGGACTCGCGATTCCGGTGCCAGGTACCGGTACCAGTACCCCCCAATTGGCGTTAACTCCTGGGAGACCCGGTGACCGGGTCCCCCGAACTCCCGGCCCGGCCCGGCGGCCGCGCCCGGCGCCGGCGAGCCGACGCGGCGCCGGCCCGGCTGCGCGGCGGCGCCGGCGGGCCTGCGGCCCCCAGCCTGGCCCCAGCCTCCAGGCCCCCAGCCTCCGAATTGCTGCAGTGCGCGAATCGATATCCGATGATCCCTCCTGGAGTCCGGATCCGGACTCCGGACTCCGGAATCAGAGTCCGGATCCAATCCAAGCCGGGCGTTAGCTAAATCATAGTATATATAGCCGGCGGGGCCCGGGCCGCCCGGCGCCAGGCTGCGCCAATGCAGCGCCATAGCCAGGCTGCGCGGTGCGCGGCCGGCGCCGCGCGCGAGATCTAGACCTACTCGGTATACGTAGATCTACATCTGCTGCTCATGATCAGCGGCTGCAGTTCTGCCGCGCCGCAGATCGTCGCAGTGCGCCGCAGAGCACGCGCAGCCGCTGAGCTCCAGATGCGCCGCTGCACTGCGCTGCAGTCTGCGCATGCGGCGAGCCCATCATGCATATATACGGCCAGCGCTAGCGCCGCGGCAAATCATGCTCAAGATTACAATTACGTGTACGAAAACTTGAAACGATATATATCGATGAGCCTCGACTCGCGAAGCATTTGTTGAAATCAGTCTGCACTTATGATTGCTGCAGCTGCAGCTGGCAACGATTCCGACAAGGCCTAGGTTCTTCTAAATGAGGCTGCAATTTCGGCTTGGTCAACGTTAACGTTAAACCCTGTCCGATTCACGCGTACGGCCCGGCGGGCCACGGCCTTCATGACCATCGACGCCCCGCATGCATATGCCCGGTACATACTCGTGCGTCTCATAAATATATGTACTCATAACGGCGCGTTTGACACGGAAAGCATGCATATATATGCGCATGCGCAGATCCGACGGTCGCAATTTGCGATTGTGAGTCGTATACGTATACGTACGTATACATGTCGATCCCGCGGATGCGAATTCACGCGAGCCTCGCGATCCAACGGCGATGATCGAGTTAACTACGGTACGGCCTCATGATCACGCTCGTTCCCGAGCTCTTTCACGCGAATGTGTATCGCGATCGCGCCCTAAATTATATATATGCATTGCGATACATGCATACTGGAGAGCTAGAAATATTTAGTGGGCTGCATATTTATAGTACGTATACTAAAAGATTTTGGGCGATCTCCCCGCGCAGCTGCGGGCGCCCGCAAACCTTAGGTCCTCGCGATCGCTGGCCGCGGATCAACCGTTGAACTAGAGGCCATCCGCCCACGTGCACGCGGCCGTGCCGGGGCTCGTCCTGGATCCCCCTGCAGCTGGCAGCCCCGGAACGTTCACGCCAACTCTGGCCCGGATGCGATCGTGGGGGATTACCGTTGCGGCCGGCCCCGGCGGCTTATCGGGCGTGCTGGTCTTCGATTTGCAATTGCAAGCGGGCCCCTCAAGCCCGACGTCGACCTGGACCGGCGGGGGCGAAGCCGCTCTGCTCGTCAGGCCCGAGTGCGCGTACGCGCTGCGCGTGCCAGCTGCGGAGGAGGCCGGTCAGCTGCAGGCGCGTGCCGAGTCGCCGGCTTCGGGCGCCCCCATCGGCCCCGAGCTCGAGGCGCAGACGTCAGCCGCCCGGCGGCCCCGCGTGGCGCTCCTGGAGCTCGGCCTCTGGAGGGCGGGCGGCGCTGGCGGCGGCGCCTTCGAGGGCGTCGACGTGGAGACCCTCGGGGTCTCGATGGGCCTCGCCGCCGCCAACGCGCCCCGGGTCCGAGCCGCCCTCTTTCAAATTAATTATATAAATACATATGATTTTTTGAAAATTTCGCGCGTTTGCGTTTTTTGCGCTGGCACTTTTCGCGGGCGACGCAGACGGAGCCGAGCGCCGCGATGCGTATCAATATCGACAAATACGGCCGCGCCGTCGAGACTTTCAAGTGCTCGCGCTGCCCGGCCGGGCTGCGCTGCCGGGCTGCGATTGCCGCCCCACACGCAAACGCACAGGTTTTCGCTGCTCCCGTCGACGTCACGGCCGTGGCGGGATCCGAGCCGCGACCTCGCGCTTCGAGGCCGATGGGTGCGCGATATCGATGCTACTCTGCAGCTGGCAGCCGTCTGATCGTGACAACGACGTCGACCTTCTCACCGGGCGGCAGGCCGACAGCGGCGAGCCGCTGCCGGGGCCGCCGGTGCTGCGGCTGAGCCTGGAGCTCGAGGCGCCGGCGGCAGGGCCGGGGGCGGGATCGGGCAAGCGCGCCCCGTCTGCCCGCGAGCTTCGTGACGGGGCCTTCGAGCACGCGCGCCCTCTGTTTCCGTCCCTGCAATCGAGCTTCTCGCTGGGCCCGTCCTCTTCGAGATCCTCCTGACCGCGGCCGCGGGGCCCCGCAGGTCGCCGAAGTCGTCCGGAGCATGCCGGCGCCGCCGGCCGCGGCGCTGCCGCCTTTGCCTTCGAATCCGCGGCCGCAGAGCGGGGCCGGCGCCGGCCCGTTTGAGACGGAGGGGATCGTGGCGGCCGCCATCGCGGCCTCGGGCCTGGCGGTGGAGCCGGTGTTCGGGGGCCGGGGCCGGGGCGGGGCCGAGGCGCCCGCCCCAGCCGCCGCTCAGGCGGCCCTGGAGGATGCCTTGGCCGGCCTGCGCATCGCCCAGGAGGCCTCCGGGGGATCCCCCTCCCCCGCGCCCTCCGCCGCCGGAGCTTCCCCGCCCGGTGCACGTGCGAGGCCGGCTCCGCGCAGCTTGCAATTGGGGGTGCCCTGGGCCTCACTGCCCCGTGCGCGCGCAGCCGTCGCGTACGGTCCGCCGCGAAGTGCGCAGAGGGGCCGGCCCCGGGGCTGCCCACCACCCGCAGCGCTGACGGCGACTTCGCTCGGCGCAGCGCTGGCGTACGCGGTCGTCGACCAGCGGGACGCCATCCTGGCCCTCGTGGAGCGCACCGCGGCCGCCCTCGAGGCCCGCCCGCTCCCCGACGGCAGCCCGCAGCCCGCGCTGGCCGCCCTCGCCGCCCTCGCCGCCGTGCTGCGCGCCCTGCGGCAGCCGGCGGGGGTGGAGGCCTCGCCGCAGCCCCTCGCGGGGCCCCTCTTCGCAATCGACGTGCTCGACGAGCCGCCGATCCACATGCACCCGGACGCCCTGCCGCCCTGGGCGGAGCCCCCGCCGGGGGCCGCCGACTGCGAGGCGCGGGCGTTCCTGCGGGCGGTCGAGGAGTGCCTGGAGGCGGCGCGGGCGGCGCCGGGCCCCGCGCAGCGCGCCGCGGGGGCCCTGGAGGCGGCGGGGCGGCTCGCCTCGGACGCCCTCCTGCTCTCGCCCTGGGTCCGCTCCTTCGAGGGGCGCCTCGCCCTCCGCCGCGCCCTCGTCGTCATCCGCGAGGCCTCCGGCACCTTCGCCCAGGCGCGCCGCGGCCCCCGCCCGCCGCCGCCCTCCCAAGTTGGAGACCTCGGAGGGCGGCGCGCGCAGGTGCGGCGGGTGGCGGAGCACCTGCGGGCGGCAGCCCTCCGCCGCCTCCGGGACCTGTGCGCCTGCAGCTCCGCCCCCGACCCGTACCCCGGCCCCCCGCATGCGCATCCCGCCCACGTGCACGTGCACCGCACGCAGGCCCGACTCCGACGACGCGATCCGCGGCGCGCTGGACGCCGTTGAGGCGCTGCGGTGCCCCCTCCGTGTCTTCCCTTCTCCTGCGCCGACGCCCCTCACGGTGCCCCTGCGCATGCGCCGGCCGCGGCCTACGTACATGGATATCAGGCCGAATATGTAAGCCCTCTCTCACACGCCGATCGCGAAAATCACTTTCGATTTCTTTCTCCTTTCTTTTTCTCTCTTTCTTCTCTCCTGCCGGTTTCGCTTTCCCTTCGATTCATTTCCTGGAGCTGCCGCCTGTCTGACCGCCGCGGCCCGCGACGCCCGCCCCCGCCCAGGTACCACGCGGCGCCGGACCTGCACGTGATCGCGCTGGGGGCGGCGCTCGACGTGGTGCGCCCCGCGCTGGCCGCGGCGCGGGAGCTGGCGGAGCGGGGGCGGGCGCCGGGGGCCGGGGAGGAGCCCCGCGCGACGCTCCTGTGGGCGGAGGCCCTCGTCGCCCTCGGCGGGCAGCTCGTCATGGTGCGAGACCGCGGCCCCGCGCGCTCGCCCGACGGCTTTGTCGGCCCTCTGAGCTCCCCCGGCCCCCTGCCCGACTCTCTTCCCCGGGGGCGGCGTGCAGGACGGGGTGATGGAGGAGGGGATCGGGCACCTCTTCGAGGCGTGGTCGCTGCTGCTGCGGGCCGGCCCCGTCGGCTGGAGCTGCCCCTCCCGCCTCGAGGCCCGCATCGTCCTCTACCTCGCCGAGGCCCACGGCGCGCCCCTAGATAGGCCCTAGATATGCGTATAGCTCACCCCGCGCACTAGTACTGCACTGCCCCTTCCCCCTTGTGCCTTATCGTCTCACTCAAACCTTCCCACGTGCACGACCAGGGTACAGCCCGACGGCCTACCGCCTCGCGGAGCGGCTGTACTGGTTCCAGGAGGGGGTACAGGACCTCCACTTCGAGGCCCGCGCCTGCGCCTCCCTCGGTACGCCTCCCCGGCACCCTCGCCCCGGCCCGGCCTCCTCTCCCCCGGGCCCGGGGCGCTGACTGCTCAAATCAAAGCGCTCCTGGCGGTGGGGGCGGGCCGCTGGGCCGAGGGCCAGCGCTTCATCGCCCGCATGCTCGAGATCCACCGCGCCCTCTCCCCCGCCGAGCGGCGCGCCCCCGTCCCCTCTCGGGCGCCGCTGCAGGCCGCGGGGTGACGGCGGGGGCGGGGGCGGGGGCAGGGAGCGGGAGGCGATGGGGTACAGGGCGGCGGGCCTGGGGGCGGTGCTGGCGCTGCGGGCGGGGGACTTCCGGGCCCTCTACGAGCACGCGCGCACCTGCTACATCCTCGCCCTCGCCCACTCCGACCCCGCCCAGTGCGCCCGCGCTTCGAATTCTGCTGCGGCTTCTCTGCGGTCGACGCGGGCCGCGCCGGGTCCACGGCAGCCCGGCGCTGGACACGAGCGTGGGGACGCTCCGCACGGCCCAGGCCACGGGCGCCCCGCTGAAGGTGCACCTCGAGCTGTACAAGTTCTTCCTGTGCGCGCCCCGCGCCCCTCCCTCCGGGTGCCCGCCGCGGCCTGCTCTGGCGCCCGCTGAACTCGAGCTGCGATCCCGCCCGGCGCGCAGGTTCGTGTCGGCAGTGTGCGACCCGCACAGTCTCAGCCCGGGCACAATGTACTGTCTCTGCGCCGTGGCGGAGCTGCAGGCGCGGCTCGGCCTCTGGCGCCCCGCCGCCCGCGCCTTCTCCCTCGCCCTCCGCGCCGCCGCCCGCTTCCCCCTCGCCTTCCCCCCCGATCACCCCCGCCTCCGCCGCCTCCGCGCCGCCCTCGCCCGCTGCGAGCAGCTGCAGCGGGCGGACGAGATCGCCTCGCGGCCTTCGCCCAGCGCGAGCCCGCCCGCGCCCATCTGATCGACGTCGACGTCCATCGTCAGTCTCGATCGGCCGCGATCGGGCTGCAGCCTGCAGCTGGGCAGTCCTTCAATCGAAGCCGATCGAAATTCAATCTAACAATCCGGATCCGATCTATCTTTTCCCTTATTTAAACTTACAAAATAGTTGGTTTTCTAGAGACCGTAGTGGGACTCCGCCCTGTCTATATGTTGCCTAGGCCTGATTGTGTAGCCGAAGCTAAGGTGGACAACCGTAGCACGGAGTTTAAATACAGTAATTATAATGTTATACTAAAACTTAAAGTATGGACATGGAGCTTTACATACATACTGCCGCCTGATAGTGTGCCCCAAGGGCGACATGCCATGATGTATGTTTGTAGTCACTGAGTAGTGCTTTGATATTGAGTAGGAAAACATTGTATTGGTATTGCCTGACCATGTCTAGATCTGGTACCGGTGCAGTTAACGTTTGTGTTTTTATGATCTTGCAATCGATATCGGCCGAACTACTGATTTCCTTCCCGCAATCGCGCATGGACCATATGCATGGTGCAAATACGATCACCTTCTGAATTAAATATTGCAATTGATAATGCATCCGAGCAAATTTTTTTGTGTCGTATTAACTTTGATGCATCACATACTTAAACGTTACGATCGAGGTCTTCGTTAACGTTGCGCACACGGTTGTTAAAATTACCTCGAGCTCCTAGGCCTCGAGTTCTTTAATTCATCGCCGGCGCGCGCCGACGATGATAACTATGCCACGGTGCCGCGGTGCCGCAGTGCTCAGCCGCGGTGCTCGACCAGACGTCCACCGGACCTGCCAGCTGCAGCCTGCAGGCGAGCTCGAGCTCGCTCGACTCGCGACACCAGTTACACGAGCTCGTCCGGCAGGCGGCGGGCGCCGCCGCCGCCGCCGGCAGCTGCAGGCGCGCGCCGCCGCCGGCGGCGATCGCGAGCGCCAGCAGCTTTGGCTGAGTTAACGTTTGGCACGCATGCTCTTTTTTGATTTGCGCATGAGGTTTTTTCTTCACAAGGAACGTCGGGGAAACTCTGTACCCTGGCCAAGGCAAACAGAAGCCAGTACCCCAACCCTGAGGGCCACAGCTCCTGAGCTCCGCCGGAGCAACGGCGTGTCGTTCTCATAGTTCTACAGAGCTGCCGGGAGCTCTTCCGGGAGTCTCGGCCCCGTTTCCGGGCGTGCCGGTCGAGTTTCCAGGTTGCCGCGCCATCAAGGGGCTGTCCGCCAAACGGCAGCAGCAACTGGGGGCGAGCGGCGCGCGAGGCGTGGATGCCATAGGATGCTAGCCGAGCGGCGCGCGAGGCGCGGTCTCGCTGCCAGCGCGGTCTTCGCGATCCTCGCGGCTTGTCTCGCTGGCACCGCGCTCGCCGCCGGCCGCGGAGAGGAGTTCGGCACGGCGGCACAGGCTCTGGAGGAGAAGGGTCGCAGCGCACTAGCCGCCGCAGGGAAAGGTTCGCCTGGATCCAGCCGCGTACGCTCACTTCGCAGCCGACGCGCCCCGCAGATGCGTGGGACAAGCTCAAAGAGATCATGGGGCGCTCGCCGTGTTTCGACGAGGCCCTGCTTGACCTGGCGGCGTCGTGCCGGGAGACGGAGACGGCGGAGAAGCGGGCGCGGGTGGCGGCGCTGCTCGCCTCGTGCCACTTCGCGGCCTCGGGCCTCCGCGCGTTCCCGTGCACACCGGAGATGAGCGTCGAGGCGTGCACGAAGCCGCTCGCGGAGCCCGAGGGCGCCTCCTTCAGCGCCTTCTCCGTCTACAGCTCCTTCGTGCGCCCCGCCGCGCCGCGCCGGGCCTGGAGCTCGAAGTCGCCGCTCAACAACTCCCGAGCAGAAACTGCACGTGGACGCGGTCTGCTACCTCGTGCGCTCAAGCGAGGTGAGATTCGATCGCCGGCCCGCGCGCCCGGCCGGGCGCCCGTCGCGCGCGGCCCGCCCGACGAGCTCGGCGCGCGCGCGCGCCGCAGTTCGACGAGCGGGTGCGGGAGTCGGTGGGGGAGCTCTTCGGTGCGGTGTCGGCGGTGGAGCGCTCTGTGGCGCGCGCCGGCGAGCACCTCTCCGCCGTCGCCGCCGGCGTCGGCGATCTCAAGCGCGCCCCGCCCCGCCCCCGCCCCCGCCTCTCCGCCCCGCTCCGCCGCCGCGAGCCAGCTGAACGGGGGCCACGGGGCGCGCGCGCAGGGCGGGCCTGCGCGCCTCGGACGAGCGCCTCGATCGAATCTCGCGCTCCGCCGACGCCATCGCCGGCAGCCAGGCGCGCGCGCGCCGCGAGCGGGGCCGGCGGCGCCGCGCCCGCCTGCCCGCCGCTGACGGGGCGGGCGCAGGAGGAGCTGGCTGAGGCGCAGGCCCGCCTGGCGGGCGAGCTCCAGCGCCGCGCCGACCTCATGAACGTCCGCCCCGCCCCGCCCTCGCCACGCCGTCCCCATGGCCAAGCGGGCGAGCGCAGGCGTCGGTGTCGGCGGCGCTGGGGCACGCGGAGGCGATCCGTGCCTCGCAAGAGCGGTCGGCGGCGCTGCAGGAGGCGACCCTGGCGGCGCAGGAGGCGGCGCGGCGCGCGCTGGACGCCCTCGCCGGGGAGCAGCGCCGCCTCGCCGAGGGCGCCGCCGAGGCGGCCGAGCGGCAGGCCGAGGCGCTGGAGGGCAGCGCGCCCTCGCGGCGCGCAGGAGGCGGCGCGGGCCGAGGCGCGCGAGGCGGCGCGGGAGCTGGCGGAGCGGGCGGCGGCGCTCGGGGCCGACGTCGGGCGCGCCGCCGACGGCACCGCCCGCCTCCTCGACCTGGGCGCCCGCGCCGAGGTCCGGCCCCGCCCCGCCCGGCCCGCCCGCCCCGCCCCGCCCCGATCGGTGCGGGCCCGGCGGGCGGCGGCAGGAGTCGCTGGGGGCGCTGCGGGCGGGCAGGAGCGGGCGCTGGCGGAGGCGCGGGAGGGCCTGGCGGAGGCGCGCGAGGCAGCGCGCGCCGTCCGCGCCGACGTCGTCGACTCCCACCGCCGCCTCGAGGCCGTCCGCCCACCCCGCCCGCCCCGCCCCGTCCTTACGTGCGCTGTGGCGGCGGTGCAGGTGGCGGCGCAGCTGCGGGCGGGCACGAGTGGGCGGCCGGGCACCTCGAGGCCATCCTCGGGGGGGTCCAGGGCCTCGAGGCGGCGCTCCTGTACCCCGCCGCCGGCGCCGCCGCCTTCCTCCTCACTGCCCTCGAGCGCACGCACCGCGTCCGCCTCGCCCTCTACGCCCGTGCGCGGCGTACCCCTCGCCCCGCCCCGCCCCGCCCCGCCCCTTCTCGGCCCTCCGGGCGCCTCTGATGCGCTGGCAGTGCTGGCGGGGTGCCTGGCGGTGGAGCGGACGTGGGCGCGCCGCGCCCGCGCCGCCGGCCGCCCCGTCGGCGAGCTCGTCGTGCGGCCCCCCGTGCCGCCCTCCCTTCTGCGCCCCTCTCGACCCTGACGTAGCCACCGCCCCGTCCCTACAGGATGACGTGTGGGCGATTCGCAAGGCGCGCGCGGGCCTGCCCCGGCCCACTGCCCCTGTTCTCTTCCTGAGAGCCCGCCCTGTGCGCAGGGCTTCGCGGGCTGCGCGGCTGCTGTGCTGGCGGGGGCGGCGCTGCGGTACCGGCCGCCCCTCGCCGCCGTCCTCGCCTCCCTCGACGACCTCGCCCGCAAGGCGCGCCCCCGGCCCCGCCCCGCCCTGCCCCGCTTGGCCCGCCCCGCCCTGAGCCTCGAGCTCTCCCAGGTGGACTCGCTGGCGCGGGCGGCGGCGTCGGAGGGGGCCGCGGACGCCCCCGCCGGCCGCCTCGTCCTCCAGCTCCAGCTGCCGGGCGGCGGCTTCGACGACGACGGCGGCTACGATGGCGCGCGCCCCGCCGGGCCGCCCGTAGCC
This sequence comes from Cyanophora paradoxa, assembly GCA_004431415.1. Classification (NCBI taxonomy): domain Eukaryota; class Glaucocystophyceae; order Cyanophorales; family Cyanophoraceae; genus Cyanophora; species Cyanophora paradoxa. The sequence goes on along the minus strand of QPMI01000234.1, from coordinate 32,145 downwards.
TCTCCGCGCTGACGGGGCGGGGGCGGGGGCGGGGCGCAGAGGAGCTGGACTCGGACTACGCGCCCTCGACCTCGGCCTGCAGCTCCTCCTGCGGGACCCCCTCCGCCGCCTCTTCCCGCGCCTCCTCGCGCGCCTCCTCGCGCGCCCCGTCCCGCGGCTTCTCCTTCCCCTTCCCCTTCGCCCGCGCCCTTCCCTCCATCCCCGAGTCCCCCGCCTCCGCCGCCGCCGGCGATGCGGCCCAGGAGGAGGAGGAGGAGAAAGAGGAGGCCCAGGTGGGGCGGCGGTACGAGCTGCGGGCGCGGGCCGGGGCGGGGCCGCCGAACGCGCTGCTGGCGGTGGAGAGCCCGGCGGCCTTCTGCGAGGCGGTCGAGTTCGGCCTCTTCCGCACCCTCCGCCGCCGCCGCCGCCTCCTGGGCGAGGGCGATCTGGAAGGGGAGCGCGAGGGCGGCGGGGCCTCCTCGGGGAGCGCCACCCCAGCGAGCGTCGCCTCCGATGCCCCCGCCCGTGCGCGCGCCCCCGTCGGCGGCGGCGCTCCCCCCACCGCCCTCGCTCACGCCGCTTTTCGCCGCTGCGCGCAGACGCGGGCGAGGCCTTTTGACTTCGGGTCCTCGGCCGCGCCTCCTGCCCACTAGCCATCCACCATGGCCAGTCCGGGATTTTCCGCACCCTCTACCCTAGCCGGCCTCTATTGCAAGGGCCGGCACTGGAAGGGCTGGAATTGAATAGTTAGCTTCAGCTTGAATCACACATCGCCGCGAAACGCATTATGAATCCGAATCTTACGTACATACACATATCGCCCATCGCAATTGCAAGGGCCTAGGGGTTGTCTACTGGATGAAAAACTGATAATGCTCGCGATCGAGCGGGAAACAATTTGAAATTCCAATGTGAAATTAGACTGATACGTATATACTGCAGCTGCGCATGCCCACGCATCACTACGTATACCGCGCACGAGCATAACTAGTGTGCATAGCATACACAATAACTGATACGCTACCCTTTGCTACGGGGGGGGTTCGCCCCGCGGTGTACGTAGTCTAAATCTCTCATAAACAAATGCAAACGAGATCGCGATCGAGATCGCGATCCAGATTCAGCTCTAGATCAGACGAAAATCATATGGACGCGGCGACTCCTATTGCGACCGCAGAACGAGGGAGGAGCGCGCGGGCTGAGGTGAGCAAAACCGATGCAGGGATGTATCTGAATTCGAAGCGGCCGCTTGCCGACGTCGACGTCGACGTCGCGGGGGGCGCCGGTGCCGGCGACCGCTCCTGCGGAGGCGGACGCGGGGCCGCAGGGTGGGCTCGGGGCGACCCCGGGTCGTCGAGGGCGCTGAAGCCGAAGCTGACCGAGCGGGAGGAGGAGGGGCGCACTCTGCAGCTGCCCTCCCCCTCGCCCTCCCCCTCCCCCTCCCCCTCCCCCTCCCCCTCCACCGACTCCTCGTCCGACTCGCGGATGGACGGCAGCTTCGCGCTCCCCGATCGCGAGCCGGCGCTCGAGCCCGAGCCCCGCCGCCGCCGCCCCCGCAGGCCCAGCGCGCCCACGGGGAGCGGCCCCGGCCCTGCCCTCGAAATCGGGGCCCGCCCCTGCGGCACCCCGGGGCCTGCTGCGGCCTGCTCGACGTCGGCGCTAGAGACGGCGATGCGGGGCCGCCTCCAGCCTTCCGCCGCAGCGGCGGTCGATGCCGCCTCGCTCGCGATCGCGTCGAGCGCCGCAAGCGATGCGGCGGTGAGCTCGGCGTGGGCCGGGGCGGGGGCGGAAGCAGGGGCAGCCGGGGGTGCGCATGCCCGCGAGCTCGAGGGGGCGCGGGCCCGGGTCGGGTCGCGGAAGGGCCGCGCGGTGACTTCGAGGGGCTGAGCCGGCGGCACGCCGAAGGGCTGCGGGGGCAGCTCCACCTCGAAGCAGCGGCCGTCGGTCTCCCCGGGGGCGGCCGGCAGGGTGACGTGCACGCGCCGCGCCTCCTCCGCCTCGAACTCGAACCTGGGGAAGAGGGGCGGGGTCGGCTGATCATGATCATGAAGCCTAGGCCTGGGAGTCTAGAAGCGAATTCGAAGAATTCGCCGAGTCGAATATATTGAATTAAAGGTGGCACTGCGACCGGCGCGGCCCTGCAGCTGCGCACGAGTAAAGGTTCTCGAGCTCGGCGTTGCGCTTCAGGAACTTGTACTGCAGCGCGGTGCAGGCGCCTGCAGAACGATGAGAAACCCTTCGAGGCTTGCCGCGCAGTGCTTTGTAGAACGCATGTGCAGCAGGGAACGGGCGCCGGCTTGCCTTCCCCGTGGAAAACGGCGTCGGCCACCCCCGCGGGCAGGGCGACTGCCACTTTCCTCCTGTAGAAAAGAGAGCACGTCCGGCCGCCAAGTCCCTGCAGCGTCCGACGGTCGGTCACGATCAGGCTAATTATAACTGGCAAGGCGGAAGGAATGCTACATTGCATTAAATATAAGCGCAGCTGCAGAAGACTGGTATGGGCTTTCTTCAAATTTAATTTAAAGCTGCCGCGGAGCAGAGATCTAGATCTAGAGCTCGAGCAGCACACCTCGCAGGCGCGGTAGGGCCTGCCGCCGTCGTCTTCGCGCGCCGCCTGCATCGGTCGCGGCGCCAGACGGTCCCAGTTTCCGAGCTCCCTCACGCTTCCGCTGACGGCCAAACAGCGAGGCTCGCTCCGTTGCATTTGGCCCGCGTCCTCCGGGTCCTGCGTGCATGCGCTCTGCCTCGTCATTATCGTGAGATCTAGACGTGCGCGCGCGGTGATGCGTGCGCACTGCCTCGAGCTCGACGGCGGCGACGAAGGTAATGAAAAGGGTGGACATGGTATCAGTCGCTCGATCTCCTGCAGCTGCAGGGCAAACGAGACTCTAGGATCTGCTCAGCGGCTGGGCGTGTTTGTATGTGCCGCAGGCCCGCACTGCGGCAGTGCAGGCTGCAGCTGCGCGAAAGATAGACGATGCAGCAGCTGACCTATACTATGAATCTATGATAGCTACTAGGCTGAGCCACGCGGAAGGATCCGCGCGCTGGCTCTTGCGCAGGTGCCACGGTGCAGCTGCAGCCTGCGGCCCGGCGGCCGCCGGCCGCCGAGGCCTAGGGGCCGGCTGGCGCTGCGCAAGCTGAAGGTCGGCATGATCGCGATCGCAGCAAGCGCTGCAGCCGCCGGGCGCGCTACCGGTAGCGCCGGCCGCCGCCGGCCCGGCGCCGGGCCGCCGGGGGCGGTGCGCATGCACGCGCCGCGGCAGCACGGGTTGCAGCGCGCTAGCGAACGTCGCGATCGCGGAGCCGCCGGAGCGGCGGCCGCATACTGTAGAACTGGTTAATTTAGTACAGGAAAATAATTAGTACTTCGCGATTTTGGTCATTTTAGTGGGCGGGAAATATTTGGTAGGTCCGGCCAAACCGCTCCCTAGGGGGGCGTCAGCGGAGGCCCCCCCCGCCCCCCCCGCGCCCCCGCCGCTGCAGATCGCTGCTGTCAATGTTACGTTACTGTACAAGTCGAGAAAGCATCTGCGGCTGGGCGGCTGTACAAGTTCAGCGCCGGCGGCGCTGCGGCTGGGCGGCATCTGCTTCTCCGGCAGACGTGCGCTCGACTCGCTCGCCTTCTCGCCTACTCTGCCAAAGAACGACGTCGACCAGGCGCCCGCCAGCGGCCGCGCCTTCTGATAGACCGTCGTCGTGTCGGCCTCGGGCCAAGGCGTGGCTGCTCGGCTGGCCGGCCTTTCATCGCTGGAGCTCGGCGGCGACGCCTGGCGCTTAGCTACACGCTTGGGCGGCATGCTTTCCGGATCCCGCGCTCCAGGCCTTTTCGAACGGTACCCCCCCCCTCCCCGCCTCTTTAGTGAGCGATAAAACTTTGTTACTTCGCTCAAAAATTTTTAGTACTATAAATATGCAGCCCACTAAATATTTCTGGTTCTCCAGTAATCAACGCATATGCGTAGGCTCCAAGCTACTAGTAGTTGATGTCAACTTGATGATCTGGCTGCTGCACTGTAGCCTGCACATGGGGCCTCGTGGGCTCGGTCGACGTCAGCCGCGGTCAGCGACGGTCACTGAGTCACAGCCTCACGATGGAATTCGAATCTGGTCCCCTTGAGCTTTAATTATGAGCCTTTATCTGGATTCTGGATAACACAACGACCGGATCCGGATCCGGAGCGCACCGCTGCGCACGTCATGACGCGAACGTCACGGCGTCACCTGCCGTCATTGGCTGTTTCGTGCCCCTAGGTGCATGACGCGGGGGCAGCAGCGTACGCGTTCGCTCCCTTTAGCTGGCCATGGCCCATGGGTACGCGGCGGGACGGCTTCGACCGAATTCTGGACCGAAAGCATCTGACAGCTCGAGCAGCGCGCCACAAAGCTGCCCAAGCAGGCTAAGAGCGCGCTCCCATGCAGCAGCCGCAGCCTTGCCGATGGGGTTCAGCGTGCCGTTACGGCGCTTCCTGTCGATACGCGCATCCCGCGGCCGCGGTGCCAGCTGAAATCGATGCGCGCGCTCCGGCGCCGGCGACGCGGTCAGGGGGCCGCGGTCAGCTGCAGGGATCTTCAAGCTCGACCCCGAGCTCAAGCGGCGCACGCTCACATATGCATAACGAGGTGTGCATGCGCGCGTGCAATTGCAACGTGAGCACGTACACGTGCACGCGTGTGTATATACGTATGCGCCTGCGCAGTGCCGCTTTGGTGCTGATTGCCGACGGCCGGACTGCTACTTCTCTCATCCAAACGGGCGCAAGATTGATAGTCATGCCGGCCGCGGCGCCCTTGCGAGTCTCGGCCGCAACGTCGACGTCGCGAAAGGCGCCTCGCCATTGCCTGCTCTAGATCTGCAGCCAGCGTGGACATGTACAGCTGGCATCGGAGCGCATTCAAGCTCAATGAAACAGTTTCTCGACGCCGCGGCCGATCCGGGCAGCGCTGCAGCTGCAGCTGCAGCTGCAGCAGCTGCCGCTGCAGCAGGGCACAGGGTACCTAAGCCTGCAGCTAGCGCTGGCTCCCAACATGCGTTCGGTCAGCAGGCAGCCAGTGCGACGTCGACGTCGGCCCGAACGGGCATGCACATGCTCTCGTGCGACATCCCGAACGTCGGTCCCGGCCTTATTTCCGCTTTGCGGTGCGCATGCGCTTCGAGATTTTATGGCATGCGCTCATCATAATTAATCGGAGTATTTGTTTTCCTCGCCGACGCCGACATGCAAATAGGATTTTTTAATTCGCGCATCAGGGAGCGTTACGGAGAGTCTCTCGCACGGCTCTGTCTGGAGTCCGGCGCATCGTCCGTCGAGCCGCTGCCGGATGCAGCGGGGGCGCCCCTGCGCGTCCGGGCTCCGCTCGCGGCGATGGACGTCGCGCGGCGGGCCGCCGTGGCGGCGGTGGAGGCGGCGCGGGAGGAGTGCCGGCGGGAGACGACGGAGGCGCCCGTCGTCGGCGGGACGCGCGCGCTGGTCGGGCCGGGCGGCGCCGTCGCCGACGTGCTCCCCGCCGGCGAGTTCGTCGCCATCGCCATCGCGGGGCTCCCGCCCGGGGCGCCGGCGGAGGAGATCCGCGCGCTCGCTTCCCGCGCCGCCGGTGGAGGCGGAGGCGAGCGCGATCGCGACGCCGCGGTCTCCGTGCACACGATCTCCCTGGCGGGCTCCACGTCCGCCCGAGTCTCTTTCTCGTCCCGGGACCAGGCAGAGCGGTTTGCGATTCTTCAGATTCAGGAGGAATCATTTTCGCGCATTTGAAGTGCTGTTCCTGATTTTTTTTTGCATGCAGAGCGGTGCGAGCGCTCAACGGGAGCAGGCAACTCGGCTCGGGGCCCCTCGATGTACGCGGCTACGCGCCCAAGCCGGCGGCGGGGGCCTTCACGGGAGACCACGCCGCCAATCTCTCGTGGTGCACCGGCCAACCTTCCGGACTCGCGTTCGGTGCGCTCCGGATCCGCATGTATGAGTCATCTTTAATTTCACCGGTCTTTATTATTCGCGGTCTTTATTTGCATGACGGCGATCATGAGCAGTGGAATTTGAATCACCGGAAGGCAAGCAGCGCGTGCTCCAAGAGGCGCGTTCACGCCGCGGAAACTTGAAAAACATGATCCGAGTTTCGAATTCCGCTTCGTATACGTACGTGCTTCGTTGGCTCTTCTAAAAATGAATCCGCGCTGTCATCGATTTGATTCGTCTTTGCTTTCACGAATTCGCGCTGGTTTCGCTGGCGGGTGCAGGCTGTTCGGCTCGTCTGCGGACGTGTACGCCTTCGTCCAAGACGCGCCCAACGCCAATCGTCCCGATCGCACCATCCAGCTCAAGGCGAGCAGCCCCACGATCGACATCCATTCCAATTGATGTTTAATTGGATGATATCCGCGGCCTGGAAATCGATATCTCCGGAATTCTGAATTAATTCGCGCATCAGATCCCGAACACGGCGCGGCAGTCGTCCGCGCCGGGCTGGAGGGCGGCCTTCGAGCAGCGGGCGCTCAAGCGCCGCATGCAGTCGTACGGGGCCGTCGAGACCGTGACCACGTACCAGGCGCGCCGTCGCGCGCGTTTTGGAGGCAATGCGAACGCACGACGCCTTTCGAAACCTTATAGCTATAGCTAATAGGAGGCCCTTCGAAACGCTTTAGCTAAAATGAATGCACTACGCCTTCCCCGCACGCTGCAGGAACGCGTTGCACGTGGTGGAAGCCAAGACGTTGTTCGATTCGAGAGCGAAGCGACCGCTGCTGCAGCTCTGCGGTCCCTCCTCAGCCCCTACGGGGAGGTGCGCTGCAACTAATATCATGCATATCCGGCAGCCGCAATTGCAATGTGCAGCGATGTGCAGCGCTATATATCGCAATTCGAATTCAAGTGTGCGTTTACGTTGCGCATGCGCAGGTGGAAGTCGTCATGCTTCCGTTCAACGAAAAGACGAGAGTGGGGAGGGCCGTCGCGCGCTTCGGGAGCGCCGACCTGTGTAAGAGGGCGGTGGAAGATCTTCACGATAAAGCCACATTCGGAACGCAAAAACTGTGCGGCATGCTCAGTACTAATGCTGGATGCTTTTAGTTTTTGTTCATGAAGCACGTATGCATTCGCAGGCAAGTGAAGCTCGACAGCGTCTTCAAGATGCGAATCCAACTTCGCGTGTACGACGCATTAAAGGTACGTGCTCGGCTAGTGCTCGGGCGCATCAAATATACAGTACTTGTTGCAAGGGGGGAAAAGAAGACCGAAGGTCTTCCCCCCCTTGCTTCCCGTTCCCTCGCTTCAGCCAAAATTCTTCTATGAGGCCGTTTTCGAGGTCCAGTTTGCAACGCGGGAAACAAATGGGTGGAAATTCGCTTGCAGCGACACGTGTTTGTCGCTGCGGCCGTCCATGCAAAAAAAGGTTTTCGAGGGCGAAGACCAGTTTTCCTTGACTTGAAGCCTGGAAACCAACTTCTCTCACATTCCGATCTTCGAATTCCTTCCGCGGTTCTAGCGAAGACCAGTTTTCCTTGACCTGAAGCCTGGAAAGCAACTTCTCTCTCATTCCGGTCTTCGAATTCCTTCCGCGGTTCTGCATGGAACCAGTTCTCCCTATAGCTAGCTGTCTCCTGTAGATTTCGGCTTCCTCGCAGTGCGTTGCTTACGCCTTGCTCTTCGTTGCGCGGTTCTGCATGGAACCACTTCTCCCTAGCTGTCTTGCTCGATCTCCTCTAGATTTCCACTTTCTCGCACTGCGCCGCGTACGCCGCACGGAATTTCTTAAAAATTATCCCTTCTGCATGGAACCAGTTCTCCCTATAGCTAGCTGTCTCCTGTAGATTTCGGCTTCCTCGCAGTGCGTTGCTTACGCCTTGCTCTTCGTTGCGCGGTTCTGCATGGAACCACTTCTCCCTAGCTGTCTTGCTCGATCTCCTCTAGATTTCCACTTTCTCGCACTGCGCCGCGTACGCCGCACGGAATTTCTTAAAAATTATCCCTAGCTGTCTTGCTCGATCTCCTCTGGATTTCCACTTCCTCGCAGTGCGCCGCGTACGCCGCACGGTACCCGTGCCGCCTGATCTACTTTTGACTGCATCAAGCTTGAACCGCAGCACGTGCACCGAAGCACGCGCAGCCCGTGGGCCGCATTGGCCCGTACCGCGTAGCTTTTCCTCGCGGTCCAGCCTCTGGTCGCAGCCGTATCGCTGCGCCGACCTCGTTGGCGCCCCGGCCGCTGTCCCTTCGCGCCGGGCGGTCTTGCGAGCTGACCAGCTCTTGCGAGCGCACCAGCGGCAAACCGATCGCGAGCATTCGAGTTGCGAATAACAAAGAGCGGCGCATGTGCAGCTGCAGCGCGTGAACAGTGAGTAAGCGAGATCATTGCGTGCAGTCTTTTCTTTATTCGGTTAGATCGCAGCCTCTGCATAACAGCCCTTTCCTACTCTTTACAATCATATATAATCTCTGTCTACTTCAACCTGCCGCGCGCGCTGGGCCGGGGTCGATCTATATCTGCCCCGTGCATGTTCAATCCACTACTACTCTTTCATTAGATCCAGATTCCCCCCTTGCACCCCCGGCGCGCCAAAACGCGGCCGGGCCACTAGTACTAGTTCGAAATCCATGCGGTTTGCGCGCATGCACACGTGCACTGGGTCGTACACGTGACGCCGGTCTCGACCAGGCCCGCATAGCGTCCTGCGTCGCTTCGATCTCCCAGCGGATTCCAGGAGTTTTAGTGCGCACCCAGCCGAGTTCGATTCCTCATGATCATGATCAGTATTTCGCTGAATGAAAGCGCACTTAGGTCGCGATCAAGGAGAAGGTTTCGACGGCAGTGATCAAGCTTGTAGGAGATGATATGCGCGCCCTCTTCCTTCCAGAGAGGCCAGAGATTGCAATTTACAGATCTAGAGCTTGCGCCTCTGCAGGACGCGGGTGTCGGCTGTGCGGAGGGAGCTGGAGCACATCTGCGCGGGGCGCGTGTACGAGCCGCCCCCCGGCGCCGGCGTGGACCCCTCCGCCGCCCTCGCCGCCCTCCTCTCCCCGACCGGGAAAGCCTTCCTCCAGTCGGTGCGGGCTATTTGTGCAAAAGCCCCTCGCAGTAAATTTACAATTCTAAGTTCACCGCATGTGCAGGTGGAGGCGCACATCGCTGCTCGCCGCAAGACGCCCGTGCACGTCCGCTGGGAGAGGACGCCAGTGCAGAGGCGCGCCCTCGCCGGTGGCAACTGATTAATCATACTTCGGATTTTGATGTGCGCGTTGCACATTTCAGGGTCCGCATTTTCGCGGGTGACGACACTGCCTGCGAGGCGACCGCGGCGGCCATACACGCGCGCGTGCTTGCGCAGCTGCAGGTCCGCCCTGCCCCACACTCGAGCTCCTCTCATTTCTCAGAGCCGGGTCGACGCGCACATGTGTCGCAGGCCAAATCGACGTCGCGGAGGGCGGAGGAGATCCCGCTGGGGCTCGGCCTCCGCGTCCTCATCCGCGGCGGCGGCGAGGCGAGCACTAGTATATGTATATGGCTATGAAATTACCTGCGCTCACCGAAGCGCGACGCCGCACGCGTACGGCAGCTGCTGGAGAAGCTGCGGGAGCAGTCCGGGGTCGAGTCGCTGTCCGTCGACGGGGGGGCGACCCGCGCCCTGCGCGCGGAGGGAACGGCGGAGGCCATCGAAGCTCTCAAGGGCAGAGTGCGCGCGCGTGCCAAGGCATCGAGAATTACAAATCGTCGAATTTCGCTCACGTTTTCGTGCTGGGGCATGCACACATGCTCATGCTCAGGTTCGGGAGGAGCTGGCTCGCGGCATGGAGGCCGGCGGGGCGGCGCAGGCCGCTGCCGCCCTTTTCCTGACCGGCGCCGCGACCTCCGGTGCCGCCGGGTCGGCAGCGGTCGCGCAAGAGTGCCCCGTGTGCCTGTGCGACGCGGAGGCGCCGGCGTACGCGCTGGCGATCTGCGGGCACGCCTACTGCCGCGAGTGCCTGCGCGGGCACCTGCAGACCGCCGCCGCGTCGAACGCCCTCCCCGTCGCGTGCTTCGCCGGCGGCTGCGGGCGGCCCATCTCCCTCCGCGACTTTGCGCAGCTGCTCGCCAACGAGAAGGCGCGCGCGGAGGGCGGCGGGCGGGGGTTTTAGAACTGCTTTTAGAACTGATCTCCCTGCAGCTGGAGGCGATGTACGGGGCGGCCTTCCGCGCCTTCATCGAGCGGCGCGCGCAAGAGTGGGCCCCGTGCCTCTCCCCGGACTGCCCCCAGGTGCGAATAACGAGGACCAGACGCCGACTTTGTTACTTTGAATTTACGTCTGCGCTGTTTGCATTGTGTGACGCAGGTGTGCCGCGCCCCGTCTGAGAGCGGCTCCGGATCCGGCCGCTTCGACTGCGACGTGTGCACGAAGGCAAGCTTAAGGCCTCGATCGATATCGATATCATTGAAAACGTGGCGCTCGCTGATTCTGAGGCGGCGGCAGTCGTACTGCGTGCAGTGCAAAATGCCGTGGCACGGCGGCCGCACCTGCGCCGAGTTCCAGCGGGACGGCCTGGTGGACCCCGTCCACGAGAGCTGGCTCCGCGCCAACACGAAGCCCTGCCCCCGCTGCAAGGCGCCCATCCAGAAGAGCATGGGGCGCGCTCGGCCTCGAACTCGCGACCATCGTCCGTTGCAATTGCTGAAGCCAGCGCGCATATGCGCAGGTGCAACCACATGACCTGCGCGCGCTGCAAGGCCCACTTCTGCTGGCTCTGCGTCAAGGCCCGCCCCTCCAATCCTCTGCTCGTGCCTTCTGCTCCGCTCCGGGCTCACGGCCGCGTTTCGGACGCAGGAGTTTGGGGCGGACACTGTCTACGAGCACCTGCGGGCGGCCCACGGCGGCATCGCGACGGAGGCGGACCTGCTCGCGGTCGATTAAAGCGATGCATGCATATGTTTAAATTGATATATCGCGAACATGTCGCTCGATTAATATCGTGTGAATGGCGCGGTTCATGCTGATGCCAAATCGAATAGGAAGCCAGCCCCGTGCTGCGCCGAGGCAGCCCTGTCCACGCGCAAATAAATGTGGAGGACGCGAGTACTAGTGCTCGAGTACTTCAATTTGCCGGACTCGTTCCTATATATACTCTATTAAGCCGCTCTATCGATCTGTAAGAATGTGAAATCGACCGCGACCTTTAAGCTCATGAAAATTACTAGTACTAGCTAGAGACTGCAAATGTTTTCTGCAAGCTGAAATTTCTGATGACTACGTTTACTGGTGCTCGGAATTCGAAGAAAAGACGATAGAATTCGAAGAAAAGACAATACATAATCTATACACAAAAGACCGTTAAGCTGTTCTTAAGTTCCCCAAACGAAAATCTTGAGATAAGCGCTAGCTCTGGTTATCGGCGGATGCGAAGAACTTGTGCAGGGGTTGAAGCATCGGCAGGAGCTCTCGAGGAATCATGTCTGCGCAGATGCATCCGTGAGCGTACGATAATCACCAAATCAACGCGGCGGCGGGTGAGCGACAGAGGAACGCACGGATGAGCTCGGTGGCGCGCCCACACTCGTCCTTGAGCTGCTGAATGCTGCGCGTCGATATCGATGTACATGGATCAGAAACTCGAACTCGAAGCCAGCCAAATTCAACGCTTGGATGAATTAAATTACTCAGAATGAGACTTAAGCGCTGTGTGCTTTGTATTTTAGTTAGATCGGTCCTGCGTGAGGACGCACATGGGTCTGAAGACGAGGATGTACACGAGCAGCAGGGCGGTGAGCTGCACGGCGAGGACGGCGGCCTGCGCGCGAGCGCGAGCGGGCTGTCAGCTGCAGCGCCCAGCTACGTGCACATGCTTGGCCGGTTCGTGCAAGGGTGCAAGGGAATCCAACGCGCACAATGACGACAAGCGCGAGGGCGAGGTCCTCCCCCGTGTTCTGAGCGGAGATTACACATTGATTGAAGTTTTACTTCGATTTACGGCTTTAAAGAAGCTTGATGCCTTCATTTAAAAGCTGGAATCGATCGCGTTCGCGAGGAATCGCGCACCCGTCCGAACGTCCAGAGCGACTGGTCGGTGCCCTCCCCAACGAAGTCCTGAGGACGTTTCGGTCAGATAACTCTCATCTGAACTCGTGAAGAAGCCCTATAATGCATGCGGGCGATGATAAGTGCTGACCTGCATGTCGTACAGGGTTCGCATGGCCACAGAATTGGGCTGTGAATTCCAATACGTCGCGCAGCACTTGTGCTGGGCCGGGGTTAGTCGAGCATTGGATGTCGCATCGGACCGCGTGCCGCGGGAGCGGGCGTGATTTCTGACCTCGCTCGGCCCGAGTCGCCCCGAGTAGAACTTCGGGGTCGGGTCCGCCCAGTAGGGCGCCTCCGCGTTCCGCTGGCCGTCCGGCGCCAGAAATTGGTTTTCCTGCTTGCGAATCGTAAGAGATCCAAAGACACAATCCGAATTGGTATATATAATAGAATTTTGCTGGTCGAGGCTAGCGGATGCGCGCGCGCTTGGTTACGTTATATTATTACACGCGCCTTGAGAATCTCCATCGCAAATCCGAGGTACTGCGCCATTGCGAAATCCAGTCCCTGATTGACTTCGGGCGCCAGGTACCCAAGCTGAAATCCGAGGACGCGGCGATGAGCGTTTGGCGAAGGCTCGCGGAAATAACGAGTTTGGTAGAAAACGTCAACGGAAGCACCCTCTCGGGCGTGCACTGCTCGGTGTGCATCAGGCACACGTTCGCGTCGTACATCAGCCGCATCTGCTCTGGGCGTGTCGCATAGAAGTTCTCCAGCTTCCTGCGGCGGGCCGGAGAGAGAGAAGTCAGTGGTTGGTACCACGGTGGGAATCATGATCAGTCGGGTGGAATGCAATTCGCGAAGCGACTAATCCGGCCTCACCTCGGCTTGGCGTTCGGATCTCCGTACTTCAATGCCCTTCATGTTGTCAACAGCAAATGCGATCGCGAGGCGCCGCGGTCAGCGCTGCAAGGCGCCGACAGGTGCGAGGCTAGCTCTCGAGGGCGGCGTCGCAATCGGACTTACATGTGGAGGTACTTGACCTCCTGCAGCGTCTTCCAGAAGAGCTCCACGTTCTCGGCCTTGGAGCCGCGGGCGCCCTGGTTAACGTTCACAGGAGGCCAGGGTCAGTCGAGCCGCGCACAGTGCCGCGCGAACAAACCGCGCTCGCGCAGTCGGCAACGCACGTCATCTGGGGAGTCGATGTCAGTGAGCATCCAGTAATTAAAGAAGCCGGCGTAAAAGGGATACATACACACCGAGGTAAATTTCGCGGCCGATAAAAGACAGCACCCGGACGAGGAACCGGCGCCGCCCTCCGTACTCCAGAACCGTCGCACCCTGAAACCAGACTCATGATCAGGGTGCGACAATTCATGCATGCGCAGTCCCTATCTAGCTATAGAGTCGCCAGTCGGCTGCAGCGTGGGATAAGCGCGCCTTGGCAGTGCGGTCGACGATGAGAAAGGTCGAAACGAGTGCGATGGCCGCGACGCACACCAGAATCGCGAAGGCCACCAAGTACCGCAAGGTCATTTTCTGCAAGTTTAAATTTAGGGCACTCGGAACTGCACAACCGCCGGATCACGAACAGAAGCTGTGCTGGGGGCATACCTGGAAGATAATCTCGGAGTGATCGCTGGCCGCTTCGCTGTGAATGTTGTGTGCGGTTGTGGCCTTCTGGTCGCTCGCGCGCGACGCTCCAGCAGCTGCAGCTGGCTCGCGATATCGATCGGATCCGCCACCGCTGCGTGTGGTCTCTTCGTCCGGATCGCGCTCAGCAAGCAAGCGGACGACGGCCCCGCCTCCGTTGGCACCGCCCGCAACTGCCGCTTGGCTGATCGTGTAGACATTGCCTGCTGCTGCTGAATGCTTTCTGTCTAGAGAATGCCCGTGTCCCCTGCGGCGCAAAATGCTAGCGGCTGCGGATGGACCTTGCATGTCTTGCAGTTGCGCCATCCGGCCGCTATCCTTCGGATGGGGTTCGAATCCGGGAACAGTATCCAGGTCGAAGAGCTGGAGCACGGGCGGCCGAGGGGCCGGCTTGATGTCGACATCAACGCTCCCCGAAAACGAAGGCGGCATGGAGAACGTGCGCGGCTCGGATGAAAACGGCTCCACTTTGACAGCCTCGAATGCGTCCGTGCGTGTGCGGGCGTCAGGGCCGACATGCACCACAGCTCGTGCGGAAGGCTTCCTCTCGTCGGACGCCAGAGCGCGCGTGTCCTCGCGATCGTCCGAGTTGATCACGAGCTCGCGATCGTCGACACCGCCATCCGCGTCGGCGTCGCTTGGAGTTGTCAGAACACCGCCTAGAAATCGTGGTATCGATCGTGTCAGCGCGGCTTCTAAAATGCCGAAGCCAATATAAGCATCGCTCGCCAGTGTACGTAGTGCTCTGTGTGGGAGCCCGCGCGGCTAGCTTCGTCATCCCTCCGAGCCCATTTGCCGCGGGCGTCGAATGTAAATGATTCGACTCGACTCGATCTCCGGTCGACGGGAAGTTCGGGCGCGCCTCGGCCTTACCTTCGCCGCCTCGCGCCGACAACGGCTCCGGGGCGATCTGCGAACAAGTTTGAAAAAGGAAGATGCAGACCGAAGTTCGCAATACAGATCTATCACCTTGAAGGAGCGAAGACTTTCAGCCGTTAATGCCGCGGTCGACTTCCCAGTGGCCATTTCGCGATCGCGCTCGGTCTCCTCGCTTCCAGAGGAGACGTCCCCCTTTTTCTGGCTCCGACGTGTCCCTGCAAGAATAGAACGAGCGTTATCCATATAAGTGGCTCGATCTCGCTGGAGTCGCGAGCTGGAGCTTACTGCGGATGCTCCTGTTTGTTCGCGCGGTGTACGGGGCCTTCCGCGCGCCGTCCGCATCGCCCGCCGCGCCGTCTCCGCCCTCTGCAGCTCCACGCTCATCGTCGTCGTTCTTCTCGTCCTCCTCGTCAGTTTCTTCCTCGCCGGGAGCCCGCATTCTGCTGTAGTGCTTTGCCACACGTCGCAGGGCTGCGAATCAGAGAAAGGGCGGCAATGCGCGTGTCGGCCATGTGCATGGCAGTTGCAATTGAAGCACGAAGAAGAGCCTCGTACCCTTCCTAGGAATGTGCTGCAGAATATCGGATACGCCCGATTTCGTCCGTTTGACACGCATAATAGCGGGGCGGAGCTGCAGCAAAGGTCATGTCAGCTGCAGTTGTTCCCATGTGCCAGTCTTAACGCAGATGCAGCGCACCACCAAGAAAATGAGAGTCAGAATCGTGAAGCAAATCGCCGCGAAGAAGGCGCCGTTCAACGTTAGTATGAGACCTTGTTGTTCGAAAATCTGCTTTGGAGTGAGAAAGAATGCGATTCTAAAGCATATATGTCATAGTATGGCCACGTTTAATCACTTGCCTCCTCTTCAAAGACCACCGCGAGACGCCAGATCCCAGGGACGACGCTGCTGATACCGACATCCTGTCATGATCATGATGAAGAACGTTCACGTTAGCGGCATGAATTGGAAGGACAGGATCATGAAACGTAAATTAAATATACCTGCACGAATCGGAAGGACTTGTCTCTTTTAGAGAGCAGATGTTCAGAGATATTCTGATTCGCGTAATCCTGCAAATGCACAGAGCGATGGGCCGGGTCAAGAAATGACATGCGAAGTTACAGGTGCGAAACGCAAGCGCTCTAGCAAAGAGCACCAGGGCGCGACTGAGGAATGTCTGTGAGAGATCCCAAAGACCTCCCTTGTCTTTGTATATCGTGTCGGGATCCCCGTTTCTCCCCTGCATACAAATTAAATGAGGATCAGATGCACTCTTTTAAAACTCTTGAGCACCGGAAGAAAGAGCTTGTACTCGATCCAGGGCTCGTTCCAAACAGCCTGATCGCGGAAATATTAGCGAAATCTCCCTCGCAACGCACTTCGACGGGTTTGAAATCGCAGAATCATAGATATAGAGAATTCGGAACCTGGACTGAGGGGCTGCTGCTGGGAGTTGTGATGCCGCCTGAGATGAGGCCGATGCCGCCAAGGTACAGGGACTTGAGCGCCTGCCGCGCGGCCAGAGCGCGCTCCCGAATCTTCTGCGTCTGTCGTCGTCCCGCGGCAGTGAGCACATGTATGTCGTGCTCGCAACGATAGCGCTCCATCTCAAAGCACCTGAAACTTCCAGTTCTCGATGTTTCCTTCGAGTGCGGTGAGGTATGCCCCCCGCGAAAAGTCCGACGCGGACGCAAAGAAGCGCGCGCTCGAAATGAGTTCGTTCAATCGGTTCAGGCCTGCACAAGGGCGTCGCAATAAGCTTTTCGGTGTTTCTATAGGCCGCAGAAATGGCCCCGACGGAGTGAAGATGAGCTTATAAATTGATCAGGGACCCCGAAGCTAACCCATATTCATGTTGTCGATTAGGACCCGGGAGCCGCAGTATCCGCCGACGACCAGGACTCCGAGGGCCAGAATGCCGACCGTGACGCCAAGATGGAGCCGCCTCACCGCTCGCAGCTGCCCGTCGTTGCTTATAATCTGTTTCGCGCGTTCACGATCAGCTTTTCGATCAAGCCAGACTGCGAAACGCATCGCGCAAAGAGAACCTGGGAAAACGCGTTCTTGCGCTGCTTGGCTGTGATTCGGCTCTCGACGTGCGAGGAGGACCCGTTGCCGCCCGCCTCGCTGCTCCCGTCCTCGCTCGTGGCCCCCCTGGCGTGGTCCTCCTCCTCCTCGAGCCCTTGCTCCTTTCTCGACTCCGCCTCCTCCAACTCATCCTGCGCGCGGCGCCGGCTAAGCCATCCGAAGATCGCGACAACCTTCACACACGCAAATCCAATGCAATCATGATCACCGCGCGAAGGTACAGCGCTGCGGCTTTCTCTGGCTCGTTGAGGACCGACCGGCAAAAGTCCGCGTACGTTCGCAGCACCAGCTTGCTGTTCTTAAACTTGCGCATAAGCCTGCGCAGCGCCAGATCCATCAGCAGTCTCGCAAGAATAGCAGGTGGAAATCGCGACCGCAGTTGCTAGCTCACGCTTCGTAAGAGCTCTGGGCAGCACGTGACGCGGCCGAAACCTTCTCGAGATAGTGGCTCGCCCCAATGATGAATTTCTTGTTCTCTTTCTGGCACACACCATTCCAGAATTGCTGCGAGATTTGAATGAGATCGCAGTAATTATCGTAAGTTAACTTTCCACTTCAATAGCTGCAGCTACAGGCTGCGCAGAGGAGAGTGAATCGAACGTTGACGGCACACGGCACCTTGATGAGCTTCAGGGCCTCAGCGTGCTTCGACTTCGCAGCGGAAAATACTTGTTCGAATTCCAGGAGGGAAAGGCTGTTCATCGTCTGCCCGATCTGCGATCCATCCAACGGCCTGTTGGCTGAGGAAAGGAGAGGCCCAGGGGCCTCGAGAAGACTCCTCTGGAGACGTGCACCTGAGTTCCGTGTGCCAGCTGATCCCACAGGCGCTGCTTCTCGAAGATCTTCGGAGGCGGAGGCGATCAATCGACACGACCTGGCTAGAGATTTAAATATGTTAGCTCGAAGAGCGCACGAGGTAGCGTTGGTCGAATGCCGGATTGCAGGCATCCGCCGCCCCTCGCAGCCTGGCCGCAGCCCCGACCACATCCCCCTTGAAATCTGGTCACGATCACGACGGAATTCGAAGCCTCTGTTAAGCAGGAAGGCCGCGGCAGTGTTTGAAGAATATTTCGGAAGCACGCACGCCGGACGAAGAGAGCGTAGGATATACGGATGCCGGCCGAGCGAGGGAAGTGCTGGAGGCCCTCGCGGAAGATCCCTTCTGCTTCCGAGACGCTCTTCAGCCGTGTAATGGCCAGCCTCGCCCGGACCTCGTACTGCAGTGTACGCAGAAGGCTTGCGATTGGCATGGTTGCTCTCGCAATTTACATTCAATGTATGCATACCTGGCACTCCAGAAGAAACGTGAGATTGACGACCTCCAAAACTATGTGCAGGCTCCTGCGAAGCCAGTGCATCTGCCCCCGCCTGGCGCGCCCGTCCGCTCCACTCGGGAAGGCCATGTCCTGAAGCTGAGGCTCGATGCCAGCTTCGAGCGCCGAGTCCGGGACCGGCTGCTGCTCGTTCGCTCCCGCGAGATCGGTTGCGGATCCGGAGTCCGGACCCGCGCGGAGCCCGAGCATCGCGGAGGTCGACGTCGGCGCGCTGTACACCTGGCCTCTCTTCGCGGCGCCGCGCTTGTGCACGGAGCGAGCTCTGATGTCTGCGCTCCGCGCGTTTCAGCTCCAGCTCGAGCTCAACTCCGGCAATCGGAATCAGTCGCACAGCACGCAGCGAAACCGAGGATGAAGGAAGGGACTAGCACGACCTGCGCGCAGCAAGCCAATGTTGGAAAGGTGGCCATAGCCCGCGCGTGCGCGTAAGCTTGAGCGCGCCTGGGCGATGAGGGAATACGTTTCGATGCTGTCCGCTGGCGCACCCCACGCGCCGAGCACAGCGATCGCGAAGATGCTGGACGCAAGATACACGCCCGACCGCTGCAGGGTTGATGTCAGAAGAAAGGCGAAACTCACCAAGATCCCCAAGTTGAAGAACGTACGAAACAAGACATGAATGTGCTGGACGTCGACATTACCGATGTAAGCAGTGGGTTCAGGAAACATTTAGATAGCGATCGCGAGCCGCCCGCTGAACGCACGAATAGAACGGAAGCGTGAGGGTGATTGCGAGGAAGACCAGCAAGAGAAGAATGAAGTTGAGAAGATTTTTCGCAACCACGGAAGCGCCCATGAACACGTTCATGAAGATCATTATCGTCTGCGCGTGCGAGCGGAGAAATAGGGTTCACGATGTGAGCGACAGACGAACAGCTACGATGCATAGCGTAGAGGCAAAGTTTGCACTTGTACAGCCACATAGCTTCAGGGACCGAGAATTAAAAGCGCGGTCAGACGACAAAACAAGGGAGGCGCAATTGCAAGGAAGGAGCACACAAGAAGGTGATGCGACCCTGCGGCCTGCACGCAGCGCGAAATTCAATAAATTGAATATATGCCAACTTGCTCGCCCAGCGGCCAGCTTGCGCTCGTAAACATACCGTGCCTCCGCGTCGAAGCTCACGGGACTGCTGTCGAAGAATCTGCGGGCGGTCGAAATCGCGATTGGCACGTCAGGACAAATACGCTCGACGTTGTCAAATGCAAAGCCCCTCGCACATCAGAGCAAACAGCAGACAATACCTGATGTGCAATCATGATCATTGGAAAAACGAATAACGATCGCGAGAATAGGCGCACGGCACAAATATCGTGAGCGTGGCCGTCGAAACGATAAACATAATGAAGCGCATATTTCCCTGCGTATCATCAATATGCGTTATTGAAGAACGAAATCGCGATTGCGGACCTCGTAAACCGAGCAGACAACGGCGCCGTTCACAGATGTCGCGATTAAGCCAGTGGGGTTTGACCGCGATGCGATAAAGCAGGCAAAGGGCGAAAGAATAATCTGCATCGCCGGGATCTGTGCACAAAGCGATCGCGAGTCATGATCACGACGCCGAAGGGATGGATTTGCAGAGCAACAGCGTTGGAAGCCTATACAGCTAGAGGCAGCTGCAGGTCGATGAAATGAGGGGGACGGCGTGAATCGAAGGAGGATGCATATGGTCCCCCGCCGAGGCGGCCGAGTGAAGATCGGGCAGGCGGGCTCATGATTTATCGATTCGGCGACTCGAGGTTTATTCGGATTCCGGGAAAACATTGAAAAAGGGCGCACGAAAGCAGCCCCGGCGAGAAGGCGGGCCAAAATCCTCAGCCATCGAACAGGTGTCACGCGCATTGATTGACGCTGTGGGAGTCACAGATCGCAAGGTCAATCCACGCATGATATATATAGCTCGCGATTGGGGAACGAATATTAATATATATTAAGTATAATTCGAACCAGGGACATGTAGAAGACGAGGCCGGTGAGAGCGTACAGCACGACGACGAGGCCCGTCACGATCCAGAACATCGCGTCGGGGTTCACGGTCGCGAGCTCCAGCTCTGCATTCTGCGCGGAGGTGTCAAGAGGCGGAAGAAATCAAAGAAGCGTTCGCATGCATGCGCTTGTCCGGATATCGATCGATCGCGATCATTGAGTTTTTCGAGGGAGGCGCCCACCCCGGGGTGGTAGATCCAGGGAACCGTGTAGAGCGGGAAGTCGGGGGGGAGGGAGAGACTCATGAGCTGCGTCACTGCACACCCATCGACGGCATTAATTATAATATTAATGCGAGCAGCCACGACCACGGCCGGTGGGAATCGAACTCGGAAGCGCACAATCGTACAGGATGAACAGGTACGGGAGGACGTGCCTGGAGAAGGGGCCGTCGACTTTTCCGGTGCGATCTGCACGTCAGGCCGGCCCGCGTTCAATATCGATCGCATGCTATTTTCGTTCGTTGCGAACGGACCTGTCAGATAGAATCTGTACACGCGAGAATGAGTGAGAATAGGGTAGATTAAAGAGAGCCTGGGCCTCGCATTGATGGCGCACAGAATGGTGAAGGTGATGTTCTCCAGACGCTTCACGAGCTGGCCCCAAGTGCTGTGGCTCTCCCCGCGCATGCGCGAGTTGGCGTCCAGATCGTAGTCGTAGAACCGCGGGACTTCGTCCTCGTTTCCACGGGTACCACCCCCCGCCAGAGGAGCGATGAGCTCGGACGAGCCGCGCTTCAAAGGCTTGATCGCGTTCGTGGCCCGCACTGCTGCCAGCACGGACTTTGCCTGCACGCGAATCCGCATGTTCGACGGACCGGCTCTCGGGCCCGACTCGGCTCCAGCCGCCAGGCCTAGGGCCGCGGGCCCCGCAGACGCAGATGTCTCTTCCATAGATAGAAGTACTGCAATGCACTAAAGAGTAGTACTGGCCTTGTGCATGAAACGCGCGCGCGCCTTCGCGCAATTGCAACCTAAGCTTTTATATTATAAGATTTCAAGCACCTCGGCGCATTGCGCGCGCGCACAGCCTCGCGGCAGGCTGCTTCCGGCTGCTGGACTGCAGCTGCAGCTGTCTCACTGTGTTACGCACATACGCGTATGTATATATAGGATAGTGCTGCCGAAGTTCTACGTGTCGAGTGTGTCACGGCGTGTTGAAGAATCTTTACACAAGTACTGCTTAATGCTTTCTGCAGTGCTCGAACTCGCAGGCTGCCGCAACAGCACCACTGGGCCAGCAGCTTGGTACTTGCTCGGATATCGCTGTGTATACCGGCGCAATACCGGAACGAAGGCTGCACTGCTCAACCAAGCTGCCCAAACAGCGTCAAAGCACCTGGTTTGGGTTTTGCTGCTGACAATTGCAAGAGGCCGGCTCAGGGCCTCGGGCTCAGCGGCTGCTGAGTCGTGCAGGCCGCCCGGAAAAGCTTTGAGGCATCGAAGGCCTCCGTAGCCTTATGTAGCTTCGAAGCCCGGCCTTCGATGCGCATGCCCGCCGGCCCGGCGCCGGGCCGACCCGACCCGCACAGGGCCGCACTGGCCCCGCAGGGACCGTCGGACGCGCGGCGACGCCGCTCTCAGATCAGAGTCTAGACTCTCGATGAGACTACTAGTAGATCTCGGCCCGGAACGTTAACGTTAACGTTCAACGGTTGACTCAGCAATCGAAAGTCCGGCCCGGACCGGCCGGCCACGGCGGCCAGCGGCGGCCACGTGCACGGTGCACCGTGCACGAGCGTCGGACATACTATGATACCATGAGCCTTCTCATCGCTCCGGCGATCGCTAGGCCCTGGTACCGAGTACTCCGGGGCGATCGCCAGCGCGAACCGTCGGACGACGGACGCGGCGCCGGCGATCGCTTGAAAAAGGCCCCGGCCAGATCCGAGCCCACGGCCGGCGGGCATAGTGAACATAGTGCCAAAATTTCGCTCCGAAAACACGCTTTTAGAAGGATCGGAAGAAAGCGCGCCCAGGCAGGTCCGAGGGGCGGTTCCGGGACGTACCTACTGACTCAGAGCTGCTTGCGCTGGGCCCGCCGGGCGACGCCATGGTTGAGAGATCGAATCCCTGCGCGCCGCCTTACAGCGGCCGAGGAAGGGGCGACGGCTGCAGAATTCGATGATGTGAACCTCGGACAAGCGAAAGCGTGTAGCTAGCGCGCCGCCGGCGCCGCGGGTGAGCCGATGAAGCGAGCGATGTGTACTCCTCGCGTGCGCGGGCGCGGCGAAGTCGCCTGCGGGGCGGGCGTGGCGCCGCGGGGCTGAGCACGGCGCGCGCGCTGCGAAGCGCTATGCGCGAGCTTTGCGCGAGCTTTGCGTCGACGTCGCGCGCCTCACTTTCGAAGGTCGGGGTACCCCCCGACTCATTCCCCCCTAAACTTGGGGCTCGGTGGCTTAAAAGCGAAGGCTCTGGGGTACATCGACGAAATTTGACTTGCTCCACAAAATTGCAAGGCGCTCAAGAACTCTACGCTCACTGGAAGTTCAACTGCGGCCCTACAAACTGCTTGCACCGCTCCACTAGCTCATCTAGTCTACCTGGGTCAGCAAACCGATCCTCCTCGGCCACTAGCGGCTTGCGGAACCATTCTTTCGCAACCGCAACAAATGGTGCGCAGTCCATTGGGCTGCGCTGGTGGTGCCCGGCGCATACCACCCGACCCCATCGAGGCGAGAAAAGAATCTCGAGCACGCGGTCAGCTCGGCATCTTGCCTTGAAGATGGAGCCAGCGGTCGTGTGGAAGGTCATATCATGCACAGGCTCCGAGAGCTGAAGGAGGGCCTGCACTAATGCAGCGGCGTGACTCTTGATGGTGACTCTGCTCGTGATATATATGAGCTCGAGGCAATCAGCAAGAGTGGTTACTGATATCCATGGACAGAAAAAGGAAACCACAAGTAGAAAAAGGAAGAGGCGCACGGCCAGTGGTCCCACTCGAGATTGGTGAAGCCCCGGAGGATAACCATTGTTGCCTCCGGTGTTGTTCCCGGTACATCAAGCCGGTGCACTTGACTGGAGACGCTGCAGCGCGCGGCACCTTGCGTGGCCGTGCACTCCAGTGCACCGTCGTTTGGCGGTAGGCGAGCCAGCTTCTCGACGTACGCACGTGCTGCGGGGCTCGCTGCCCTCGCGTCCCGTATCGCGGTTGCGACCACGGCGATGCTCCCCCGTACCGATCTGGAGCCTCCTTCCTCCCGTGACATTGCAGGGAACCAGTGCAGTTTCGCCTTCAGGGTATTGCTCAGCGCGTTGAAGTATCGGTTCTCGGTGTTCGCCACGCTGCGACGCGCCCAAGTCAGAGCACGTTCAGCGGGAGAAGGGAAATAAGAAGGAAAAGAAACAAAGGAAAAGAAAGAAAAGAGAAGGGGGGTACGCGGACCGTCTGTACAAGCAGGACAGGATGGGTGTCGGAATAGGCCGCTCAGGTGTGCCTAGCCATAGAGGCTTGTTTCGCCTCGTGTATGGCGGAGGCACATACGCCTCAACATCGATGTCCGGCTGAGTTTCTCGTGAGCTTGAGCATTTGCGATAACCGTTGCTCGTACCTGTTGGACTTTCCGTGTAGTTCTCCTGTATGCCGTCGCGCCGAGTTCGTCCACCTCGGGTACTCCTCTCCAGAGTCGTTGCCCCCATTCAGCATCCGGTGTGTTAGAACATCTGACTTGGAGCCCATCTGTTCCAGCACTGCAGCCACTTGCTTCAGAGCCTGAAAGCTGTTCTCCGCTGCGCGACCTGTACCGTATTTCTCCTGCACCGGAATTAGAGTTCAGTAACCCCTTCTGTGGCGTCGTCTTCGTACCCCTCGCACGCACCGCCAGCTCTGGCTTCATGCGCAGCCGGGTGAAGAGCTCGTTCGCCGGCGCTTCGTGGTGGAGAACGGCAGGGTTTCCCATTGCCTCGTGGCACGCCTGTGGAGAACGGCAGGGTACGCGCATCAGCTCCACGTGTCGGGGGGGGGTACGCGTAGCGAAGGGGGAGGGGGGTTGGAGGGGGGGGGTAGTCGAACCTCCATTGGACTTGGCGCCTGTTCGGGAGCCGGGCCTGGGTCTTGACCTGCTTGCCGCGCGGCCTCCCACGCTGCTCGCGCCCGCCTTGCGTTGCCGTGCTCCTCGTCGTCTGGTTGGCAATTGTCGCCCACCGCCGAAAACGCGATTTGCGGACAAGGTCTGAGAAGATAATGCCGACTGATATGCTGCTTGCCGGCCCTGCAAGAAGGCGAAGAAGCTCCTTGCCGCTCTTCCGAACAGCCTGCAGGACCTGCACATCGCTTGCAATCTTGCCGCCACGACCGACATCCCTGTTGCCTCCGTACGCGTTGCACTTCCGAAGAAGCTTCTTCACCTCCGGGTACGACACGAGATCGTCCTGCGCCTTGCGCTTCCGCCCTTTCCCACGTGGCAACTCTTCCACCAACGCGGCCTCTGCAGCTGCTGCTGCAAGCTCCACACATGCATGAAGCCTGCGTCGCCATTGGTAAGAAAAAAAACTTTACCCCCCCCCCCCCCCCCCCCCCCCCCGGATGCATACCACAGCTGGAGTGATTCGCCTTCCCGTGTCTGCTGCTGTGCTGCGTGCACTGATTGAGCGAGACTGCGGAACTGGCCCTTCATTTCTTCCTTCGTGCCAAGGTACATTGCTTGCTGGCTGAGCCCGAGAGTCGCTTGCATACGCAGAAGGTTGATTTCAGACTGTCCGTTTGTGACCTAATATAAAATTAAGAACATGTTACGAAAAGACAGAGCATGAAAGCATCGTGCACCTCCATGAAAGCATTTGCAAGACCTTGTGCCCGTGCAGGCTCACGGTCCAACTCAGCGTCTCCTGGCCGCAGGGCCAGAAGCTGTGTGAGCACAGCAGCAGCTGAGCGGATCTCGCCATCATCAGGGGCTGCATCACATTTCGGTTTTCAAAATAGAATGCAGTGATTTGAAGGGGACGTACTGTAGAAATCGAGTGATGAATTGCTCGATCGCCCGTAGAAGAACACCTCTATCCAGAGCGATAGGAACATCTTCGATTCAACAGCGTATGATCGTTTGTCATCGCTAGTACTTGTGTCATCCTTGCCCTCCTGAAAGTCCAGAGACAAGATGACCTGACCGGGCAGCAAGTAAGCAGAAGAAGCACGAGGCAAGCTGGCATGGACACGTGCCAGATCTATCTCTCGCAGTCGTCTCTCACGGATGTAGATCTTGTTGGTATAGAAGCTCGTCACCCGGGCCTTTAGCCAGTCGTAGTGCCTGGCTCGAAGGTCCGTATCCACTGCAAACTCACCGTGCGCCCCTGGCACGCCAAGGCCCAGAAATGCACACTGTGCCTGCAGTGAGTGCCGTGCTTCAACTGGCCAAGAAAGATAGATGCTTACGTCCATATCAATGAGCTCATCGAGTTGAGAAGAGCTTGAGGTATCTTCCTTGTCGCCAGCAGCTATATCAGCATCTGGATGAGGGTCGGGACCGGTGCGCTGAAGGCTTGGCGATTCGAGTGCGACCTAAATGCAGTATCTCATGGCGAATCTCAAGCTAAAGAAGATCGAGGACGCACAGTGCTCATGAAGTGCTTCAGAGCATGGAGATCCTCCAGTGTCCGTGTCCGGTTCTTTGCTGGTTCACCTCGAAACTGCAACCGACAAGCGTTCGCCTGAGCTTGCCGAGCCGCTTCTGTCACCTGGAGAAGTTGGTCTTAGATTCCATTCGATCAATTCTTTGAGCTGCAGAGCACCTCATCAAGCCAATCAACACAACTCTGAAATTTGGGGCCTCGAAACGCTCCCTTTGTGCCCACAAACAGGTTGCGCAGTGCACGCAAGCATCTGGCAGGGGGCAGGTCGACGATGATGTCCTCCACATAATGCACTTGGGGGTCCAGATCTGCAAACATGATAAGACAAAGAGGCGGCGTGCAGATTTCACAGAGAAACGCACAGATCTCGAAGGGTGCATGTGCTTGTCGCCTTCTGCCAGCGCCACCAGCGTCGCCGCCCGCTGCGCCGTCCAGGGCGCCACCCGCCGCGCCGCCTCCCGTGCCGCCTCCCGCGCCGCCTCCCGCGCCGCCTCCCGCGCCGCGCACCGGGCCGGGGGAGGGGAGGGACAGGGCCGGGGGGGGGGCGGGCCCGGGGGAGGGGCGGGGCCGGGGGAGGGACGGGCCCGGGGGAGGGCGGGGCCGGGGGGAGGGGGGGGGGCGGGGGGAGGGCGGGCCGGGGGGAGGGGCGGGCCCGGGGGGAGGGGCGGGCCGGGGGAGGGGCGGGGCCGGGGGGAGGGGGGGGGGCGGGGGGAGGGGCGGGCCCGGGGGAGGGGCGGGCCCGGGGGAGGGGCGGGCCCGGGGGGAGGGGCGGGGCCGGGGGAGGGACGGGCCCGGGGGAGGGGCGGGCCCGGGGGAGGGACGGGCCCGGGGGAGGGCGGGGCCGGGGAGGGGCGGGGCCCGGGGAGGGGGAGGGCGGGGACAAGCTCAAGGCCGGAGCCGCCCCCGAGGCCGCCCACGAGGCCACCACCCGCCGCGCGGCCCGCCAGAAGGGGTTGGGAGATGAGCTGGAGGTCCACTCCATCTCTTCCTCCCCAAAGAGTGTGCTCCTGGGGTCGACATGCTGCGCAGTCGGGCATAAGACACCGAAAAGCAGCGATCGCTTGGCCAATGAGAAGGCGGTGGACGTCAAGCCCGCGGCGACCGTTAGAACTGAGAACCCAGAAGCGATCGCCGGCCCAGCAGCTCTTTGTTAGAGGTCGGACTCGCTGGGTATGGCGCCGAACACAAAGCGATCGCCGAGCAATGAGAAGGCTCTATGCGCGGGGCAGATCTAGCGATCCAATTGAATAGAGAATCTCTATGCGAGCAAGCTCGCAGCGCTACGGGAGGCGGGCACGCACTGCAGGCGTTGGCGTTGGCTGGTGCGACGAACTTGAAGCAGCTCCTGCGCAAGCGATCGCCGGTCTATGCGCGGGGCAGATCTAGCGATCCAATTGAATAGAGAATCTCTATGCGAGCAAGCTCGCAGCGCTACGGGAGGCGGGCACGCACTGCAGGCGTTGGCGTTGGCTGGTGCGACGAACTTGAAGCAGCTCCTGCGCAAGCGATCGCCGGTCAGACTCTCAGAGAGCCTTCTCATCGCTCCGGCGATCGCTAGGCCCTGGTACCGAGTACTCCGGGGCGATCGCCAGCGCGAACCGTCGGACGACGGACGCGGCGCCGGCGATCGCTTGAAAAAGGCCCCGGCCAGATCCGAGCCCACGGCCGGCGGGCATAGTGAACATAGTGCCAAAATTTCGCTCCGAAAACACGCTTTTTAGAAGGATCGGAAGAAAGCGCGCCCAGGCAGGTCCGAGGGGCGGTTCCGGGACGTACCTACTGACTCAGAGCTGCTTGCGCTGGGCCCGCCGGGCGACGCCATGGTTGAGAGATCGAATCCCTGCGCGCCGCCTTACAGCGGCCGAGGAAGGGGCGACGGCTGCAGAATTCGATGATGTGAACCTCGGACAAGCGAAAGCGTGTAGCTAGCGCGCCGCCGGCGCCGCGGGTGAGCCGATGAAGCGAGCGATGTGTACTCCTCGCGTGCGCGGGCGCGGCGAAGTCGCCTGCGGGGCGGGCGTGGCGCCGCGGGGCTGAGCACGGCGCGCGCGCTGCGAAGCGCTATGCGCGAGCTTTGCGCGAGCTTTGCGTCGACGTCGCGCGCCTCACTTTCGAAGGTCGGGTACCCCCCCGACTCATTCCCCCCTAAACTTGGGGCTCGGTGGCTTAAAAGCGAAGGCTCTGGGGTACATCGACGAAATTTGACTTGCTCCACAAAATTGCAAGGCGCTCAAGAACTCTACGCTCACTGGAAGTTCAACTGCGGCCCTACAAACTGCTTGCACCGCTCCACTAGCTCATCTAGTCTACCTGGGTCAGCAAACCGATCCTCCTCGGCCACTAGCGGCTTGCGGAACCATTCTTTCGCAACCGCAACAAATGGTGCGCAGTCCATTGGCTGCGCTGGTGGTGCCCGGCGCATACCACCCGACCCCATCGAGGCGAGAAAAGAATCTCGAGCACGCGGTCAGCTCGGCATCTTGCCTTGAAGATGGAGCCAGCGGTCGTGTGGAAGGTCATATCATGCACAGGCTCCGAGAGCTGAAGGAGGGCCTGCACTAATGCAGCGGCGTGACTCTTGATGGTGACTCTGCTCGTGATATATATGAGCTCGAGGCAATCAGCAAGAGTGGTTACTGATATCCATGGACAGAAAAAAGGAAACCACAAGTAGAAAAAGGAAGAGGCGCACGGCCAGTGGTCCCACTCGAGATTGTGAAGCCCCGGAGGATAACCATTGTTGCCTCCGGTGTTGTTCCCGGTACATCAAGCCGGTGCACTTGACTGGAGACGCTGCAGCGCGCGGCACCTTGCGTGGCCGTGCACTCCAGTGCACCGTCGTTTGGCGGTAGGCGAGCCAGCTTCTCGACGTACGCACGTGCTGCGGGGCTCGCTGCCCTCGCGTCCCGTATCGCGGTTGCGACCACGGCGATGCTCCCCGTACCGATCTGGAGCCTCCTTCCTCCCGTGACATTGCAGGGAACCAGTGCAGTTTCGCCTTCAGGGTATTGCTCAGCGCGTTGAAGTATCGGTTCTCGGTGTTCGCCACGCTGCGACGCGCCCAAGTCAGAGCACGTTCAGCGGGAGAAGGGAAATAAGAAGGAAAAGAAACAAAGGAAAAGAAAGAAAAGAGAAGGGGGTACGCGGACCGTCTGTACAAGCAGGACAGGATGGGTGTCGGAATAGGCCGCTCAGGTGTGCCTAGCCATAGAGGCTTGTTTCGCCTCGTGTATGGCGGAGGCACATACGCCTCAACATCGATGTCCGGCTGAGTTTCTCGTGAGCTTGAGCATTTGCGATAACCGTTGCTCGTACCTGTTGGACTTTCCGTGTAGTTCTCCTGTATGCCGTCGCGCCGAGTTCGTCCACCTCGGGGTACTCCTCTCCAGAGTCGTTGCCCCCATTCAGCATCCGGTGTGTTAGAACATCTGACTTGGAGCCCATCTGTTCCAGCACTGCAGCCACTTGCTTCAGAGCCTGAAAGCTGTTCTCCGCTGCGCGACCTGTACCGTATTTCTCCTGCACCGGAATTAGAGTTCAGTAACCCCTTCTGTGGCGTCGTCTTCGTACCCCTCGCACGCACCGCCAGCTCTGGCTTCATGCGCAGCCGGGTGAAGAGCTCGTTCGCCGGCGCTTCGTGGTGGAGAACGGCAGGGTTCCCATTGCCTCGTGGCACGCCTGTGGAGAACGGCAGGTACGCGCATCAGCTCCACGTGTCGGGGGGGGGGTACGCGTAGCGAAGGGGAGGGGGGTTGGAGGGGGGGGGGTAGTCGAACCTCCATTGGACTTGGCGCCTGTTCGGAGCCGGGCCTGGGTCTTGACCTGCTTGCCGCGCGGCCTCCCACGCTGCTCGCGCCCGCCTTGCGTTGCCGTGCTCCTCGTCGTCTGGTTGGCAATTGTCGCCCACCGCCGAAAACGCGATTTGCGGACAAGGTCTGAGAAGATAATGCCGACTGATATGCTGCTTGCCGGCCCTGCAAGAAGGCGAAGAAGCTCCTTGCCGCTCTTCCGAACAGCCTGCAGGACCTGCACATCGCTTGCAATCTTGCCGCCACGACCGACATCCCTGTTGCCTCCGTACGCGTTGCACTTCCGAAGAAGCTTCTTCACCTCCGGGTACGACACGAGATCGTCCTGCGCCTTGCGCTTCCGCCCTTTCCCACGTGGCAACTCTTCCACCAACGCGGCCTCTGCAGCTGCTGCTGCAAGCTCCACACATGCATGAAGCCTGCGTCGCCATTGGTAAGAAAAAAAACTTTACCCCCCCCCCCCCCCCCCCCCCCCCCGGATGCATACCACAGCTGGAGTGATTCGCCTTCCCGTGTCTGCTGCTGTGCTGCGTGCACTGATTGAGCGAGACTGCGGAACTGGCCCTTCATTTCTTCCTTCGTGCCAAGGTACATTGCTTGCTGGCTGAGCCCGAGAGTCGCTTGCATACGCAGAAGGTTGATTTCAGACTGTCCGTTTGTGACCTAATATAAAATTAAGAACATGTTACGAAAAGACAGAGCATGAAAGCATCGTGCACCTCCATGAAAGCATTTGCAAGACCTTGTGCCCGTGCAGGCTCACGGTCCAACTCAGCGTCTCCTGGCCGCAGGGCCAGAAGCTGTGTGAGCACAGCAGCAGCTGAGCGGATCTCGCCATCATCAGGGGCTGCATCACATTTCGGTTTTCAAAATAGAATGCAGTGATTTGAAGGGACGTACTGTAGAAATCGAGTGATGAATTGCTCGATCGCCCGTAGAAGAACACCTCTATCCAGAGCGATAGGAACATCTTCGATTCAACAGCGTATGATCGTTTGTCATCGCTAGTACTTGTGTCATCCTTGCCCTCCTGAAAGTCCAGAGACAAGATGACCTGACCGGGCAGCAAGTAAGCAGAAGAAGCACGAGGCAAGCTGGCATGGACACGTGCCAGATCTATCTCTCGCAGTCGTCTCTCACGGATGTAGATCTTGTTGGTATAGAAGCTCGTCACCCGGCCTTTAGCCAGTCGTAGTGCCTGGCTCGAAGGTCCGTATCCACTGCAAACTCACCGTGCGCCCCTGGCACGCCAAGGCCCAGAAATGCACACTGTGCCTGCAGTGAGTGCCGTGCTTCAACTGGCCAAGAAAGATAGATGCTTACGTCCATATCAATGAGCTCATCGAGTTGAGAAGAGCTTGAGGTATCTTCCTTGTCGCCAGCAGCTATATCAGCATCTGGATGAGGGTCGGGACCGGTGCGCTGAAGGCTTGGCGATTCGAGTGCGACCTAAATGCAGTATCTCATGGCGAATCTCAAGCTAAAGAAGATCGAGGACGCACAGTGCTCATGAAGTGCTTCAGAGCATGGAGATCCTCCAGTGTCCGTGTCCGGTTCTTTGCTGTTCACCTCGAAACTGCAACCGACAAGCGTTCGCCTGAGCTTGCCGAGCCGCTTCTGTCACCTGGAGAAGTTGGTCTTAGATTCCATTCGATCAATTCTTTGAGCTGCAGAGCACCTCATCAAGCCAATCAACACAACTCTGAAATTTGGGGCCTCGAAACGCTCCCTTTGTGCCCACAACAGGTTGCGCAGTGCACGCAAGCATCTGG
This sequence comes from Cyanophora paradoxa, assembly GCA_004431415.1. Lineage (NCBI taxonomy): Eukaryota > Glaucocystophyceae > Cyanophorales > Cyanophoraceae > Cyanophora > Cyanophora paradoxa. The sequence goes on along the minus strand of QPMI01000234.1, from coordinate 1,092 downwards.
CAGGGGCAGGTCGACGATGATGTCCTCCACATAATGCACTTGGGGGTCCAGATCTGCAAACATGATAAGACAAAGAGGCGGCGTGCAGATTTCACAGAGAAACGCACAGATCTCGAAGGGTGCATGTGCTTGTCGCCTTCTGCCAGCGCCACCAGCGTCGCCGCCCGCTGCGCCGTCCAGGGCGCCACCCGCGCGCCGCCTCCCGTGCCGCCTCCCGCGCCGCCTCCCGCGCCGCCTCCCGCGCCGCGCACCGGCCGGGGGGAGGGAGGACAGGCCGGGGGGGGCGGGCCCGGGGGGAGGCGGGCCAGGGGAGGAACGGGCCCGGGGGAGGGGCGGGGCCGGGGGAGGGGGGGGGGGGGGAGGCGGCCCGGGGGAGGGGCGGGCCGGGGGAGGGCGGGCCGGGGGAGGGGCGGGCCGGGGGGAGGGGGGGGGGCGGGGGGAGGGGCGGGCCCGGGGGGAGGGCGGGCCCGGGGAGGGCGGGCCCGGGGAGGGGCGGGGCCGGGGGAGGGACGGGCCCGGGGAGGGGCGGGCCCGGGGGAGGACGGGCCCGGGGGAGGGCGGGGCCGGGGGGAGGGGCGGGGCCCGGGGGAGGGGGAGGGCGGGACAAGCTCAAGGCCGGAGCCGCCCCCGAGGCCGCCCACGAGGCCACCACCCGCCGCGCGGCCCGCCAGAAGGGGTTGGGAGATGAGCTGGAGGTCCACTCCATCTCTTCCTCCCCAAAGAGTGTGCTCCTGGGTCGACATGCTGCGCAGTCGGGCATAAGACACCGAAAAGCAGCGATCGCTTGGCCAATGAGAAGGCGGTGGACGTCAAGCCCGCGGCGACCGTTAGAACTGAGAACCCAGAAGCGATCGCCGGCCCAGCAGCTCTTGTTAGAGTCGGACTCGCTGGGTATGGCGCCGAACACAAAGCGATCGCCGAGCAATGAGAAGGCTCTATGCGCGGGCAGATCTAGCGATCCAATTGAATAGAGAATCTCTATGCGAGCAAGCTCGCACGCTACGGGAGGCGGGCACGCACTGCAGGCGTTGGCGTGGCTGGTGCGACGAACTTGAAGCAGCTCCTGCGCAAGCGATCGCCGGTCTATGCGCG